>JAGISJ010000016.1:29842-174842 GCA_023375725.1 Nephotettix cincticeps
TGGCTACCGTGGTTTTGATGTTTAGATGTGTTCAATCGAGACGTTTCCTCGAAAACGATAGCGATGAATTGCGGTTAAAGGCTTATTTGAAATCTAAACTATTCGGCGCCGTCTCTTTTGATAATAGCGGCGCTTGTCAAGGTTCCAGATCCTCTTCAGATGAAGGCTTGATTCCACACGAGTTTGACGTAAAACAGTTTGAAAACAAACCGGGATCCGAGGTGTATTTCTCTCTGACCGTTTACAGGAAACGCAAACATGACGCTATACTAGACGATATATTCGTTTCCGTGAAAAAATACAACGAGCGGATACGGGACGGCAGTGCCCCACACCGACTCGGTATTTGCAATCTGGTGTACTGCAGCGATACATTGTACTTTATGGACATGTCGCAAACTCTGTTCATAGATAATTCCATCACGTTTCTGTACTGCTTTCTGACTGACAAGTACAGACCGGTGGTAGAGACCAAAGACGACTCATTTGTGTTTGGTCTGGTGAAAATGCTCTCGAGCATCGAGTATTTTACAAAGTGTTCGCTCAAGCGCAATCGCACCAGCAAAATGGGACACGGTCCGCTAACTTCAGTTATCTCAGAAGGAGGATTGAACGAGAGTGCAAAATACGTGAAAAACATGTTTCGCGAATCGTTGCTAAGTGGTGAAAAGGAGGAACCACCATCGCCGCCGGACGACTACGCTCCGACATCACCAACCTACGACCCCCGATCCCCAGCGCCGTCACTTGGCGAGTTTTGTGATGATGATAACGATGATGTTGTTGAGATGGGTTACGCTGAGAATAAAAAACGTAAATTCTTTGTCATCAACGAACCATACATCAACACCTTCCTGAATCGTCCTGTCGAATGCGGTAGCATGTACTGAGAATACCGAAGCGCATGTCTACTGATCGTGTCCCCGAACGGTAGACATAAAGAACATCGGGAAACCGCATTGCCATTGCACTGTTTTGAATCGGGAAACCGGATAAAAATCACGATCAAATCGGACACCGGCGAGAGTATATAAGCTGACTGGAGCGGAAGCCTCGTCAGACGCAGAGATGAAGAGTCCAACTGTAGGGTTAGTCAGATGTCCATTCTTCCCAAACCACTGGGTAAAACCCGGGAGTTTGGGAAACCATCTACTCAAGTGCTCACCTCCCCCCGGATACGCGGTGTGCAGATGGGACTACAACCACGTCTTTCGTGATGGCGAGATTCACGAGTGCGAGAAACAACGGACCTTCCAAACATTGATGGACAGTTTCGAATCGAAGCAACTTCCGCCGACACCGCCATCACGAGTTCCGTCGCCACCGCCAACTCCGACGAGAGCCGGCCGAGGGAGGGGTCGGAGATATTTGTAAATCTCTATTGGAAATTTGTGTATTTGTATTGTATTGCATTTTGTACATATTTTGTTTAATATATATATATTCTCTTTACCTCATTATATGTGTTTTTATTTGACCAAAAAGTCAGTAAAGGAAAGGGTGAAGTGGAGAGTGGAAAAAGTCCGCTCTCCACTTCACCCTTTTCTTGTTGACATGCTTCAGTGGATCGGGATCTCGATCACTTTCACAGACTTTGTACTGAGAATACCGAAGCGCATGTCTACTGATCGTGTCCCCGAACGGTAGACATAAAGATCGGGAAACCGCATTGCCATTGCACTGTTTCGAATCGGGAAACCGGATAAAAATAACTTCGGGTTACCGAATTCAAGGTCGGTGACTAAAAAAAAACCCTCGCGACTACTGTATAAGACAGGTTCACCGATACGGTCAGTCAGTCTGATTCCACGGTTCACCCACAGCAGTTCGACCGCAACTCACACGCCAGTTCGCTCATCACGATGTCTTCTTTCAAGAGTGTTCCATCGCATCTTAGATCGCATTTGTTTGACAAGACTGCAAAACAGAAAACTGAAGAAAGAAGAGCATTTCCTCGATGTGGATGTTGTAAAAAATATTGCACCTGTGCGACTGCAATGAAGGAAGATTACGGCTATGTGTTTCGACTTGTGTGCTGTCAATGCGCTTGTAGACCGTCCATGTTGTGGAAATATCCACTGAAACGGGTGTTTTGTATTCACTCGCCCCCGTACGCTGATATCCCATCGATCCTGGCTAAAACAACAGAGAACTCACCGTCACCGTGGACTTTTGATGCAAGAAACGGATCTGTGAACACCTACTACCCTAGATTCAACGTAGAAAACACACGAAAAGTAGCAGCAGAAGAGCCAGACAAACGGAACCATGCACCGAAGTACATGACGAGGTTGGAAGAGGACTTTAAAAAGATATCCACATTTGATCAGGAGTTGTGCGAAGACTCTGTTTACCAACCGAAGGTGCCACATTCGCTACCTGAACGAGCAATATCCAACAACAACTACACACCCGTACACCAGCGTGTAGTTTTCATCGATATTCAATTCTTCGTCGGGAAAGATAAGAATGCGTATAGTGATACAATCATAAAGGAATTGGCTGCCGTCAAGGTTAAAATTGACAAAGATGACGCCGAGGCCGCCCCATCGATAGACACTCTACTGTGGACGACGGTGCTGCCTCCGTGTGACCTCAAAGACTTAAGTGATGATTTCCTTAAAAACTATGACTATGTAAATATGTTTTACAACGGACTCTCGTGGTACGAGGGCACGGTGTCGGATAACACTGCTTTCTCACTGCTCAAAGCGGCCATCTGCGGAACGGAACGAAACGTAGGCAGAGAAGAAATAATAATCTACGCAAAGGGTCTTGAAAAGACGAAAATACTTTCATCGAGGATGCCAATGTTTGACGTCGTCGACTACAGTGGACCTACCGTTAAAAAGATGGAATCGCCTGAAAACACACCACAGTGCCCGACACACTCCAAGATGTGGAACACATTTGTGTGCTCGCTAAAAAATTGCTATAAAATCGCCAATCACTACATCTCGAGTCAAGAACAGGTGAATTTGTAATATTTTTAAGGTAATAATGAATAAATATGATTTTACTGTTGTATAAATTTCTCTTTTTCTTACCAAAACCCTCACCTAGTTACGCTAGTGTTAAGATTGAATGGTAGTTTTTTTAGTTTAAAGGTAAGAAAAGTGAAAACAAACATGTCAAAACGCTCTGGCGCTCTTTCGAACCTTTCTGTAAAAACAAATAATCCAAATGTCATAATGGCTTTGACAGAGGTTCAAAAAGAATACGTAAACAATGACCCACAATGTTCTTGGGACATTTTACACGATGCCCTATGGCGTACACCTTTCACGGACTATGCCGATGAATGGGTATCCATAGCCATGTTCAATGCAAAAAAATTTCTGTTCCGCACGTTTGAAAAAGCGGTTCAGAGCTCACCCAAGAAAACCTTTCACATTATGTCCATCAACAATTCCAACTGGCCTACGTACGACTATCAAGCTAAACACAATATTTGTAAAGTGAATCTTTTAGAAAGGAACTAAATTTCACACAACATTTAGTTGAACGAATTTTATTTTACAATTATCTTTTGAGCTAAATACAATACTTGTAAAGTGAATATTTTGGAAAGGAACTAAAATTAAAAAAAATATTTAGCTGAACCAATTTTATTTTGATAATCGACAAAGATTGTATATAGAATTATCAGTGGCGATGATTTTACCATCAGCGTCAGGACGGCTCTTGTCGCACCTGTCTCTGAGAAATGTCAGTGTCTCGCCGTCAAAGTAGCATTCGACTATTATTCGCCTATTCCTGACTGGAACGGGGCGTTCGGACCAGTCGCGGATGTAAAATCTCTCCTCTGTGGATTCGCTATTGCTGACTTTGTCAGCTTTGTCCTCACCGCCGTTGTTATCTCTTAGCGTTGGAAGCCCTTTGGCGGTATATTCAGTGCCCTCGGCAGATCTCAGAGTTCCGTCGTTGAGGTTCAATTCCAGATCGACCGTGTTTATACGTTTCAATTTGAAATAACCGTGATCGGACGGCCTATTGGTCTTCTTTGCAGCGCGAACAGCACCTCTGACTTTACGACAGGGACGCATATTCTCATGCAACGTATACGCCAAAATTACACCTTCGCAACCTTCGATCGCGCGGCTATCGTTACGAATAAAGTCTGGCAACCATTTAGAAAACTCTGCTAGCAAGCTGTCTCGTTGTACTTCATCGGACGCGAAAAAACTGTCCAATGTTTCCAGCACTTGGGTGTTGGACACTGGAACGCGTGCGACCGAGGTTAGTATAATGATTCCACCAACACCAGAGTCGTTCTCACCCCTTTCATCTCTATATGCAGTCAACGCAGCCAACACGCGTAGCGACGTATCGGCCGGCAACGGTCTGTATAGATTGCATACGTGTGCTGGATCATCGAATTGCGTTTTAATAGATACACCGTCTACTATATTGCCTATATTACGACAGGTGTCGTGTGCGATCGTATTCCTACTGTACACCTGGTACATGGTATTTTGCGATTTGATCAACACGGCCATGAGCTCGGTAATCACGTAGTAACGACCAGTGCTGTCCAGTCGCGCATCGGTCACCCGGTCGTCTTGCAGTCCAAAGTCTACGGCTTCCAATTGAAACACCATATCGTTGTCGAACGGTAAATGCGTTTTGAAGCTGGCCAAACGACCGTACGCGTCTTTCACCAAAAGGTAGCCTTCGCAGTAATACAGTCCGACCGCTCTGACTCCGTCCCACTTGGGCATGACGTAAAAATCCAACCTGGCAGCGTCCGAGTCGTGTTCGGCCGATCGGCGCAAATTGGCGGCGCACGCCGTATAGTTTTGAAAGTTTCGCTTGAACGTGTCGAAAATGTTATCAACACGCTCTCTTTGTACCGAACACGAGTTTGACGCCATCATAGCTCGACGGACTAGGTCGTATGGCAAAAGCTCAAACAGCAGCTCGTTCAGTCGATGCATCGCGTGATGCATGGCGAACCAGTCCAACTGTCCCGCGGTCTCGTGTTCTATTTCAACAAAATAAATGGAATTGCAAGCGCTTCTCGCTTCCAGCGTGCCGCTGTACGTGGACCTTTCTCCGACAGACACGCGCGTGTAGCGTGAGCTGGTCTTGAAAGCGCCTTCGTAGAAACACAGTCTTCTCTTGTTGCCGGTTCTCGCGTAACGCCCCGACGTGTGATCCTCCTTCACCTTGCTCTCCCACTCGGCGCGCGTCATCGGCCGCTCGTTGGAAGCTTTGTACGTGCACGTGGTGAAAATAATGCGCGACGATCCGTTTGGTTCTGCTTCGATGTGTGGCGTCTGCGCCTCTTGAATGTACACAGTCTTCTTGTGATCCCAACGCCGTTCCGCGTGTACGTCGTCTACTACGAAGGGCGAAGCGAACCTCGTTGTCTCGCGGTAGCGTCCAGCCGCGTCGTCCGGATCTCTGTACAGGTCCACGCTTTCCAGCACGGGATTAACTCTGTCGTCACATCGAGAAAACAGCGCTTCCTTTATCGGACCGTACAGGCTACCATCAAAAATTATACCACACGTTGTCTCGTATTCGCACTCCATTGTTGACCTATTAAACCCACTTTTCTATATATTTCTCTCTATAATAACCATTAGCTCCGCACCGGCCCCTCCCCTTCTGCTCCTTCTTTAGATGGAGCCAGTATTATGGGTAAGGAGCAAATGAGTCGCGCGCGAGACACCACTTACCCAGGTAAACCCTACTGCGCCGTGATTGGTCGAAAGTGGTCACGTGATCAGAAAAAGGGCGTGGCCGAGAAATCCCTGGCTTCCTATTGGTCCGTCGAGTCGCGTCACTGGAAAAGTGGTGGGGGAAATGCTCAGTCTGTGTAGAGTCGTCGAGCGGTGAGGTGGTTTTTGACACTTGTGAAAATTTTTGAAACCACCGGTCACTCATTGACCGTTAGTGAGACCGAGAGTCAACCAGAAAGAGATGAAGCGGAGAGCGGTACCTTTCGCGATCCGCTTCAAGCCTTCCTTTGGTGACTTGTTGGTGAAATGAAAACACAAAATAGGAAATATGAAAAACAACAATTTATTGAAAACAAACCAGCCGGGTTGCAGGATAGGTGGCAGCGACCAGTTTCCTTCCTCACCCTCGACCTAGCTGTTGTGATGTTGATAGTGATGATCACATGTAGAGTGCTGCGACGCATCAGATGGTCACCGTGACGCTCCGATTCAACGCGGCGTTTGTTGTAGTTTGGGTACGCTACTATTTTTTTACACCTCCGTGCAGTCCACTCTCTTCCTTTCGGCCAACATCATTTTCACCACACGGTCTTTGCGACGTCTCCCTATTTGCACTCAGTTTCTTCAACGCACCAAAACGCTTGTTGCGCGAACAGCTTTTATATTTTTCTCCAAATTCATGCAATTGCTTTGCGACCTTATCCTCCATACCTTTGTAGTCGCTCCATCCATATGCTTCGCCTAGTCGTTTCATGGCGTCCGTAGGGTCACGTGGTCTTTTCATCTCTCTTTCTCGCTGTAGCCTCTGTCGTTCCAGGTTTCGCGATTGACTCACGAGCGATGGTGCCGCAACGTTCAACACACTCACGCTTTTTGAGAACCGGTCCTTTGATTGATTCTTCAACATGATTTCTCGGAACATATCGTTTCTCGCCAAAACTTTGTCCACATGATCCGCCATAGCAAATAGAACTGCGACAGCTGACTACCGATCGGGGCTCGTATCTCAACTAATAGAGCTCGCGACAGAGCTCTATAGTTATTGGGTTCGATTGATTTGATTAGCGCTCTTGATTTGAGAAGAAATGTAATTGTCGTGTGCCCGATGGTCACTGACTAAGGATGCGGTATTCCGATTGACTCCTCGATGCCGCTCGATCGGGTTACCGCTCGAGCGGCTGATCTCCCACTTGTCATGCGGACTACGTGCCACGTTAGTGACTCTGAAATATCAAGTGGTGACACGCTGGCATTCAAAGAGTTAGCTGTAATGTCCACACGACGACTGAACGTTCCCCCTCCACTTTACAGTCACGTGATTCAACCAACATAGGGGGGTAAATCTATGATCCGAATCGGGAAACCGAATAAACATAGCTTCGGGCTACCGAAGCCAAGGTCGGTGACTAAAAAAAAACTACCAGCAATACTGTATAAAACGGGTTAACCGGTACTGTCAGTCAGTCTGAGTCCACGGTTCGCCTACAGCGGTTCAACAACAGCTCTCACGCCAGTTCGCCCATCACTATGTCTTCTTTCAAGAGTGTTCCATCGCATCTTAGATCGCATTTGTTTGACAAGACCGCAAGACAGAAAACTGAAGAAAGAAGATCATTTCCTCGATGCAAATGCTGTAAAAAGTATTGCACCTGTGCGACTGCAATGAAGGACGACCACGGCAATGTTTTTCGGCTTGTGTGCTGTGAATGCGCACGCAGACCATCTATGTTGTGGAAATATTCACTGAAACGGGTGTTATGTGCTCACTCGCCATCGTACTCTGATATCCCCTCGATCCTGGCTAAAACAACAGAGAACTCACCGTCGCCAAAGACTATTGATGCGAGCAACAGACTGGTGAATACTTACGATCCCGAGCCAGACACGGAATGGAATCATGCGCCGAAAGAGACGAGATTCGAAGAGGACTTTAAAAAGGTATCCATATTTGACCAGGAGTTGTGTGAGGATTCCGAACCGATTAACGAACCGAAGGTGCCGAATTCGCTACCTGAACCAGCAATATCCAACAACTACACACCCGTACACCAGCGTGCTATCTTCATCGATATTCAGTACATCGTCGGAGAAGACAAGAATGCCTATGGTGATACAGTCATAAAGGAATTGGCTGCGGTCGAGGTGGAAATTGAAAAAGGTGATTCCGAGGCCAACCCATTGATTAAAACTCTACTGTGGACGACGGTGCTGCCTCCGTGTGACCTCAAAGATGTGAGTGATGACATACGTGACAAATATGGCTACGCAAACGGATTCCACAACGGACTCTCATGGGATGAGGGTACAGTGTCGGAAAAAACTGCTTTCTCATTACTCAAAGCGGTCATCTGCGGAACCGGACGAAACGAAGGCAGAGAAGAATTAATTATTTATGTAAAGGGTCTTGAAAAGGCGAAAATAATTTCAAAGAGAATGCCAATGTTTCGCGTCGCCGCCTATATTGGACCTACCGTAAAACAAATGGAATCACCTAAGCCTGTACCACAGTGCCCGACACATTCAAAGATGTGGAACACATTTGTGTGCTCGCTAAGAAATTGCTATAAAATCGCTCATCACTACATCTCGAGTCAAAATCAGGTGAAAACTGCTCGGCCACACCTACCCAGAGGTACTTTTGGACGACTTGGCAAGTGGCCTGAATCTTCCACTCCAAACTCTTCAACATGATGTGGGTAATTGGTAAATTGACCGCTGCTGTTGATAAATAAATTTGTAATATATCCAAGGTAGTAATGAATAAATATTTTTTACTGTTGTATAATACTGTATTTCTCTTTTTATTATCGAAACCCTCACCTAGTTATGACAGTGTTCAGATTGAATGGTAGTTTTTGAGTTGAAAGGTATGAAAAGTGACAAGAACAAAATGCTATTGTGCTCTTTCGAATCTTTTTGAAAAAAAACAACTAACCAAAATGCCATAATGGCTTACACAGAGTTTCTAAATGAATACGTGAACAATGATCCACAATATTCTTGAGACATTTTACACTTTGAGTTATACATAATACTAGTAATGTGAATATTTTGGAAAGGCTAACCACGGAGACTAGTCACCTAGCTGTTGTGACATTGACTGTGATAATCACAAGTAGAGTGCTGCTGACACACATTAGATGGTCGCAATGGCGCACCGATTAGACCCGATGACCGGTGTAGTTTGGTTACGCAACTAGCTTTGTACACCTCTACGCTTTTCCTTTCGGCGAAAATCATTCTCACTACACGGTCTCTGGAAATATCAAATTGGCTTCAAAAATTTTCACAAGTTCCAAAAATGACCATACCCTTCGCTGTTCACGCAAAGACTGAGCGTTTCCCCCACCACTTCTCCAGTCACGAGACTCGACCGACCAATGGGGAGCCAGGGATTTCTTGGCCACACCCCTTTTTCGATCACGTGACCGGTTTCGACCAATCACAGCGCAGTAGTGTTTACCTGGGTAGGTGTTGTCTCGCGCGCGACTCATTTGCTCCTTACCCATAATACTGGCTCCATCTAAAGAAGGAGCAGAAGGGGAGGGGCCGGTGCGGAGCAAATTAATATTATAGGGGAATATATAGGAAAGTGTGCTGGCGTGACAAGCTGGCAAGAGTTAAGATGGCTGGCAGTAAAAGTGTTTACTGGCTCAACGGTGCGAGCGAGAATGCTAACCGCAGTATGTTTGCTAATGACAACTCGGCGGGAGAACGCCGGGGTGAGAATGCAATCAATCGCGATGTAGCTGACGCCGTGAACGCTATCAACGGTCAAGTCGTGGAAGACCTTTTGTCGCGAACCGCGTCGCAGCGGCAACAAAAACAACAGGCAAATCGTAATTGGATATCGCTCAGTGATACGACGGCGCGGCAAAACGTCCCGGACGGACGGGACGATTGGTTCACTTTAGACGATTTGGAACTGGACCGTGAGCGGTTAGAGTCCTCGCCAGCGCATCTATCGCCTCCCAGCCCGTTAAGCGAAGACGACGGTCCGACCGCGCTTGAACAGTTGGAAGCAGAGAGTCCATGGTTTAGAAAGGCGGACGATACGGATGTTGTCTGTGGGCTCGGACGCGTTTTGGACACTATTAACATGGACCGGTTGTGGAACGGAAATGTGTTTCACACGACTCTAGGTGCTCTGATGACGAGTCTGGTACGACTGTTTGTCACGACGTACGAGAGGCCCGAAGAAGCTGCAGCGGTCCGAATGTTACGCGAGGTCATGTTTCGCGGTGCCGCGGTCGTCACTGGTGATGGCGCGATACGTGCCAACGCTACAAAAGAATTCTGGGACCTGTATCGGTCACGCGCATCTTTCTTAATCGGTTGGACCAAGTATAGGCGTCATATCGAGAAGATGGAACAGAAACAGTACATCACACGGAAACAGAAAAATGACCTGAACATGTTGTATGTGCTGCTGTCCTCAGCGGACGTGCGTGTGCACCGCGACACTGTTGACGAAAATGCGGTGTCATTCATCGACCCGATAACTGGTTACGAATTACAAACTCCGCCGCTGTTGAACCGTCCGCTCGTCATAGAGATGAAATCGCAAGACATGTTCGGTAACATCGCGAAGAACGCCAGACTACTGGACCGTTCAATAAACGCGGGCGCTAACAATGCGGACAGAAGAAAACGCGAAACCGCAACGGCCGATGATATTCTTTCGCTCCTACAAACGTCCGTACCGTTGCCGATAGATGACACCGACGATGACAACTGCTACGACCATAACGCGGAGTGTATTAGCTCAGTCGGCCGGGATACTGAATACACTGCGTTGCGCGACATGTTGACCGATACCATGATCGTGTCCATGATGACGGAAGAGTTTCGAGTTTTTGTGAGTGACACACCGGTAACGTCGTCCTCGTCTCCGGGAGTTCGCATGCCAGGTGCGGGAATGCGAAATACCCAACAGGGAGGTGGTGTGGAAGAGAGTCCGGAAGCACTTCCAAAGAGGTCTCGTTTTCGCAAGCCGATCTTTTACCATTTCGTTGGTAAGTTGTCAAAATGAACAACGATCAAAGTGACCAAGTCTCGTCTACAAGTGCTGACCCACCTACTCCGTCACCGGCGCCACCGCCAGCGTACGGATTGGAACGGTCGCAAGAGTCGTGCAGTCGCGATCTCTTCTACAAGGGGCGTCTGACAAAGACAGTAGATATAGTTTACACGGACCTGTTTTTAGACGTTTCGAACTATAGACGCGACAAAGTCATGTTCTTGGAACGCGTACTCGACGATGCGTTCACCGGTGCGCTATTGAAAACCGCCGACCGCACCCAGGGTACTGTGGCTGCGGTTGTGACGGTGGTGGTCGTGTGTTCCAGCGCGCTGTATCGATACATCCGTGGCGCGGAACACGGTCTCGGTGCAAGTGCGGACGATTTTTGTAAAATACACAGCGACGCGGTAGATGTTTACGTCTGTGATCCGAGCATGGTGCAGGCACCGGATCGTATAGATCGTTTGGTCACGTTCAACGTTGACCCGTTCGAAGTGGGCGTGGCCGTAGGAACCAAATATTTTACAGAAGACACGTCGCGCCTCAAGAGGACCTTCAAGCACATGATGTCCGCGGACTATGTGAACGATCGTACATCCCGATTAGGACCGGTAAGCGTGAGAATAGTATTCAGCGTGTTTTCGCTAAATGAACGCGCAATGGAAACGTTTAGCGCAGCCAACAACGTGACCATCAGAGTGACAGACGTGCGTTTTGTCCTCATCGACGACAATACCGATCGTAACGCGGCGCTGGACTTTGTGTGTAACTACTGTTCCGATTTGATGCTGTGTCTGAACGACGAGATGAGACCTTTTGCGGTGGACGGTGAAATGCCCTTTACGGTTGATTCCGCACTGATATCCGACCCGTTGAACTTTATCAAACTGCAAACGCGCTTGGATAGTTTGAGATCGTCGCCGCATTACGAGTACTTTCGTTTCAAACAGTTTTATCACACGTTCGTGTACGGCAAACAGAACAAGTGGGGTATCGACATGGTGCGTGATCCCGACGGTGCTGACGTTGCAGACGGCGGAGGCCACGACAAGGTCGATGACGACAATAAAGCCAATAGTGACCGATCGAGGTATTTCGATTTCCTAAACGAAGCCATGCACGCTGAACTGACGCGTCTGTACAAGATACTGCGCCAGATCGCCGCTCATGACGCGTACGAACGGCTTAAAACGACGCACCCGTTTTGGAGACACGGCCTCTATTCAATTGCAGCAGGAAGATCCGTCACGGCCGACCGACGAGGTGGACACGGAAGAGATGTTAAAGGCGCGCGATAAACTTTTGAAAGCCTACTCGGCCTGTCCGCTGTTGTCAAGCGGCGTGGACGTTCGGTCCATCACAGCTCCGTCGTTAGACGGCGACGGCGTCTCTTTGAAACGAGACCACAGGCGGATGGTCGCGGAGCTGATCGCAGAGGGAAAACCGCCCGGCAGACGTGACCGGAGAAACAGATACGACGCTATGTACCATGACCATTCATTAATTCCACTCTACGATACGATGACGTTCCCGCACGGAGGTGATCTCTGCGATACGAACGTGTTGAACGCGTTGCTCGCCGACGAGGTGGCCGTGTCCAGTTGCATGGTGGTTCGGAACCGTTTGGTGGAACCGTCCAACAGTCGGCTGTGTTACAACAGGTTTTTCGAAGACATCCTGTTTGCTGACAACGATGTCGACGTTTGATAAGTAAGCAAATGACGGACGAATACAACGAGGACGACGTATTGGAGCTACTGGTCCGTGATTTGGAACTATCGGACCAAGGGGAAGACGACATGTTACGTGGAGACGATCAAGAAACACCTGCTGCCGTGGCGGCCGTTGTCACATCAATGGACGTGGATGAAAACAACAGACATCGTGACGACCTAAACTGGGCCGCCGATGACGGTGCTGCAGCGCTCGCCGAAGGTGACAACACCGACGTAACCAAGCCAACCAACCAACTGGACCTTGAGCGCACCGTCTTGATGGACGTACAATTGGTTTACCATCAGGGACGTGGCATGTTCATAAAGGAAATGGCGTTAAAATGGTTTGCTTCGGCCGCAGTATACAACATGAATCTGGCTCACGACATTGCTGACGTACCCGCTCATACGGTGGTCAAACGAGGTAGCGACGAAGAAGAATCCTGTTACTATCACCGCTCTACGGGATTAGAGTTAAAAAACCGGAGACTTGGTGTACGAAGACCGGTTTATCACCGACGCGTTGGCCGGCGTCAGCGTCATATTTCTCAAAGGTGCTAATAAAAAATCAACTTTGAACGAAGTATTTGATCGGTTGGAAAAGCAACAGGGCAGCGGTGACAAGGCGCCGGTAACCGTTGCTAGACCGACTGTAGTGAACATTGATGCCCAAACAGCCGATGACGAGGACCGTCTGTTTTGTCAGACCCACGGCGTACTTTTGACCGCGTTCTCGTTCACGTATGTCTACGCAAACTTTGACGCTTTTTTGGAAGCAGTATTTGATTCGAATTTCATTTCGTTCAACAAGGACGCTGTACACATCAACAACGTACTTGCCATGGACCCGAGATACAGCAACCTATACGGCAAAGGTCGAACAGTCTTCGTCTGCCACTGCGACCATTCGCGAGGTGGCACCATCAAGACTTTTGGCACGAAACAGAGGTGTTCGCTGTTGAACCTCTCCATACTGTACTATCTATGGTACGGCAATAGATATGAAGCTTTCAAGGGTTTTGTCAAACCCACTACTGCCACTATCACCGCTGATCAACGGGGGCATCGATCGTCACACACCAGACGCCGAAAATCGCGTTCAGTGTTGACAAATGGCCGTGAAATCGTCCCAGCGCATCGAAGACCCAAGGTCCCACTTCCACGGTACGCGTATAGAGACAGGAGTCGTTCTCCAATCTCAGATCACCGCTACTCTGGGGGCCATCGGACTAATGGAGACAGAGAACATCGTCGGGAACAGAGTTACCGGTCCGACACAGAGCGCTATGAGAAGCGTCCTGTTGGCGGCCGCCACGATCGCAACCGCTTGTATGACGCTTGGTACGCCTCATTGTACAGAGATTACGACGGTGATTACAACGATAGATATGTCTAGATTTGAAAAATATATTTTGCTTTGTGAAACAAATGTATTTTCCTCTCCTTCCTCTTCCTCTCAAACATACACGATATGGTAAGACAGCCAGTCAAAATGAAACGTCGATCGCTAGTGATGTTTGTGTTATTTCTTGTTAGTTCTATAGTAATATTTATCGTGCGTTCTACTGGCATGCGACCAATTTTCAGTAATCGCAAGGATACTAACGTATCACTAAACACAGAGAATGGTCCTGAGAGTATGTACATTGTCAAACTGAGAACACTGATGCAAAGGGAAAAAGAAAGGTCCGGACAGTTTGCTGGTCAGGATCCCGCAGAGTTTCTAGCAATGTTAAAAAGGAACGGAGTCGACATCTATCAGATAGACGCGACCAATTTTGACCTCTCCAAGTTAAAGGCGATCGTGGAAAAAAATAGAGAGTCTGGAACCGTTCGTCCAGAGGAAAGAGTAGTAATTACAAGCGGTGGTACCTCGACGACCACGACGACTACTACAGCGCGTCCAAAACGTAACATAACAGACGAAACGGTTAGTTCGCCGTCAATTACAGACGAACGCACGACCAATTTGACCCAAGCGGAAGAATGGTCATCGACCGTCTCGACAACCACAAACGATGATTTCGAGACTGAATCAGCTCTGTCCGATGACGAAAGATCCGACTTGTGGTCCGTGAAATCAACAACGACTACCATGAACGACTTTGGTACAGACACTAATGAGGAAAGTGACAGTGACGAGAGCGTGTATGCGATCAACGTTACAAATCGTCAGCGAAACAATGTACCGTCAATGAATTTCACAAACCGCCATCGTTCGACTGACTTCAGTACTACATACAAACATAGCGTCTCACAGCCTGAAAATACCGAGAGCGTGGCGCCGGTTACCGCCACTATTTCAAATGTCACGTTGCGTGATCCATACGAACCGTCGGTATCAAGCGTGACTATGCCGGCAAACGTCGCCAGTTATAGTCCATCTGTCACGGGTATGAGTACAACCGATGCGACCAAAAAGCACAGTGTACCAGTCGTTTATAGTGATACAACTCTGTCTGATGACGCAAGATCAGACTCGTGGTCCGTGAAATCAACAACTACTACCACGAACGACTTTGGTTCGGATACTGACGACGAAAGTGATGGTGATGGGAACGAGTATGCAATCAATGCAATCATGATTTGGACACGCACAGTCATCGATGATTTGGACACCACTACTATTATCAGTCAATGATCACCATCCAAATGTTCTCGCGTGATTCCAAACCGTCAGGCTCGAGTGTCATTGATGAAAGTACACCGGTGAACACTACCCCGGTCGTTTATAGTTCTCCAGTCACAAACTTGACAAACAACTACAATGTAACGCAGATAGAGAATACCAATAGCTTACCGGTGAACAATATCACCGGTACAACATCACTTGATTACAAACCGTCAGGCTCGAGTGTCATTGATGAAAGTACACCGGTGAACACTGCCCCGGTTGTTTATAGTTCTCCAGTCACAAACTCGACCAACAAATACAACGTAACGCAGATAGAGAAGACCAAGCTCGCACCGGCGCAAATTGAAAACATCGAGAGTGCCCCGGCGCATTCCTCCACCACCTATCAAACCTTGCTGCGCGAGTTTATACCGTCGAGCGAGAGTACACCGGTAAACGCAGTCAGTTATGGTACGTCAGTCGTGACAGTTAATACAACTGACGCGACCGAAAACAACACGGCGTCCGTTATTGATAGCTACCCAGTCGCCAACAACAACGCTGAATCAGAGAAGACCAAGAGTGCACCAGTGAATACCACCACTTCAAGATCTACTATTCTCCCAACACACGGTAATGGAAATGTCACTGGTGAAAATACTCTGTTGAACAATACCGCGATCATTTACAGTTCCCCAGTCACAAACTTGACCAACAGCTACAACGTATCGCAGACCAAGAGTGCGCCGGCTCAGACCCTCACCACAGTCGCGTCATCGACCACGCCTCGCGAGTTCATACAGCTGGGCTCTGGTATCATTGATGAAAGTACATCGGCAAACATCACATCGGCCACCGAGAGTGCACCGGCGCATACCCACGCCACTGTTGCATCATCGACTTCACCACGCGAGTTTATACCGCCGAGCGAGAGTACACCGGTGAACGCAGTCAGTTATGGTACGTCCGTCGTGACAAGCAGTGCAACTAACGCGACAGTAAACCACACCGCATCGGCTATTGACAACTCTCCAGACGCTGACAACAACGGTGTATCACACACGCAGAAGACCAAGGGTGTTCCGGTGAATTCTACCACTACAACATCGACTATTCTCCCAACACATGGTGATTACAACATTGCTGGTGAGACTTCACAAGTAGAGACTATTACTGCCACTGCAGTTACTGTTATTGACGGTTAATCATGCTAAGAGAAATATGATTTTTACAATTACATTGTGTGTCGTCGGAACCGTCGTGACTACCGTTGGGTTGACGTTTTGTTTACATAAAGTGTGCGGGTTTTGTAGGCAGTCAACGCCGGTGACAAACCTCAGTGCCGTTATAATCAATCGTTCACCCCCACCACCACCGCCGCCGCCGCCACCATCAACACAGCTGCAAAACGTCAAGCCCAGTACTTTGTTCGGTTCCTCAAGAAGAGGCGTGACGACGCGAGATTCTTCTCCGCCACCTCAACTGTATTCAGCAGATTCTTTGTCTTCAGTGTCGTTGTCCTCCGAGTCGTCGTCGGTAGATATCAGACTCAACACCGAGACACCGCCACCACCATACGCGTAAGTGTTTAGTTCACATCGATCCTCTCTGGCGGTAAAGTCGTACCGGGTTACATCATGAGCAACCATTCCGCACAGCGCTATCAACAAGCAGTTTCGCAACAGCACCGAGTGATGCAGCAGCAGCAGCAACAGAAACCGAACATGGCATTTCAGTCGCAGATGCAACCGTCACGTAACGCTGGATATCACTCTACGACATCGCTACCAAAACGGGATGAACTGGAAAAACAACCGCAGCAGCAAATGCAGTCGTCTGTGGAACATCAAGCGCGACGATCACGAACGCCATCGAGGCAAGAAGAATACCAAAAGCAAATGCAGTCGTCTGTGGAACATCAAGCGCGACGATCACGAACGCCATCGACGCAAGAAGAATACCAAAAGCAAATGCAGTCGTCTGTGGAACATCAAGCGCGACGATCACGAACGCCATCGAGGCAAGAAGAATACCAAAAGCAAATGCAGTCGTCTGTGGAACATCAAGCGCGACGGTCACGACCGCCATCGACGCAAGAAGAATACCAACAGTATCGACAGGAAAGACAGCAGAGGCGCCTATCGGAAAATGCTAAAGAGTTATCGAGCCCTCGCGTGCAATCGACTTTACCACCGTCGCAGCAGGTGACTAGGTGTGGAGAAATTACAATGCCTCGACAAAAAAATATAAGTGAAAAAGAGACCCCGCGGAAATTACCCGATAGCGAAAACGCCGGTGACGACTATCGCCCGAACAAAGAGCAGGATCAAAATCACTTCAACCAATCGTTTTTCAAACAATTATTTGACATGGAAACCGGTCTACCAAAACTGTTAAGCTCTTTGCCAAATTCACTGAGAGTGGACAATTTAAATATAACCCTCGGTAAAAAAGAGGATGACATTCTGCAGACGTCCACAAATTACAACATTGTCGAGCTCGCGTCAATCGTCTCGGCCAATTGGAAGAGGCAAGTGGACGCCTTGGCGTTGCCACCCGCTGAACAATTGAACTTTTACAAACGCCAATACGACCAACTGATGAACGTTCTCTATGTATCGCTGTTCAACAAACTACCGAACAGCGACGAGACACAGCCACGATCGCAGTTGCCAGCTCCAGAAACAGGTAGAAACAGTTCCGACGAGCATTTACAACAAAAGAAGCCGGCGAGAAAACGAAACGCGCCACCAAACGTGGACTATGGGATTATCATCTTTGAACAAAAAGACCAACCGAATCGCTACACGTACAGACGCGTCGAGTCGGTGGAGAAATATGCAAAGAGAACAAAGCTTCCACGCTACATTCGTCTCACTACACACGGTGACGATCCAAAGAAAATTATCTCCTCTCTGCGAACGATCGATCCCACTTTTGTGGTGGGAAAGGAGATTCATTATGAGGAAGGTCAGTCCCTGTCGGATTTGTTGGGTGAAATGAAAAAGAGGATAGCCGAAGTGTCGTTTGATAGCAAACCAGACTTGGAGTATGTAGAAGAAGATGAAAATAACGAAGACGAGCCGCCGCGCAAAAAAACTAAAGTGGAACGAAAAAAGAAACAGAAAGAATCGGATGCACATCGTGCGGTGGAAGCCCCTCCTCCACCAAACGAGGAAATTACCACCGACGTAGAGGACATGGAGCTTAACGACGAGGACGTGGAGGCGAAGGAGAAGACAAACGACGGTGACAGTGGAAGCGATAGCGATTCGAGTGACAACAGTTCAACAGTTGACAGTGATGATGAAAATAAAGATGAAAACAAAAGTGTTGAAGTGAAATCACCGCACCGGGAGCCACCGGCAGTAGAAGAGTACATTCCAACGGATAGAAATGAAACCACGTACATAAACCGTTACGTGCCGACGCCTAAAATACCGAGAGCGATTAGTCCGCTTCCTGCGGATGTCGATCGGAAACAAGACAAACCTTTGAGTCCGTTATTTCCGGATTCGCATGGATCCAACAAGAAGCGAAAACACCGTTGAATTGTTAAAACTTTAATAAATGTTCAATAAATGTTGTATTCTCCTTATCTATTTGTTTATAATTTCCTCTACCTGATCTGTTACTGTGGTAAGTGGTTGAAATGGTTCTCAAAAGTACACTAGAATATTTGGCGCAACCGTTGGACAACGTAGACCTGACCTCGTTGAGGCATATGATTGTCTGCGGCGCGACCACCCTGGTTGTTGTTATGATAGGTTTGTCTAGATTTATAATCCTAGCGTTCTACCTTCTCGTTTTTTGTATTATACTGATTATCACTTGGTTGTATTCTTTAGAGACTCGTAAAAGGATTAAGGTTGTAGAACGTGTTAAAGAGGTGTTGAATTCCCTTTTGCAAACTTGCATCGATGAAGCGCTAGACCGCAACGCTGATGATGCTAATGGTAGCAAAGACGTCGGTGAACCGAGCGACGAGGCAAAAGTAGACGATCGGGTTCAAACCGCCGTTGCGTCTACATCGTCCGAGGTGGCCGATGACGAACCTCTTCAGATAGACACGGCGAATGCATTTTCAAAGTTTTTCGATTGAAGCCTTTTACGCCGGGTCGGTGGTATAAGCTGATGTTTAGAGGGACATTTTTTCTATGATATGATTATTATTGATGTTATTGCCAGAGTAGTCGTGTCAATATGGCGTCTCGTGTGCAATTTGTACGTTAGTCTAAACAACAAGAATTTGGTCAGACCGAAAAAGACAGTACCTCGCCGTAGCAATAATATTTGTCCCTACATGACTGATGACGACGGGGACGGGAATGGCGAAGACCATGAGTCTATTTGTTACATTTGCCTCGACACTATTAGCCATTTAAGCGCCAGTAAATTATTACCTTGTATGCACAGCGATAAATTTCACATGAACTGTCTGTGGTCTTGGATTTTGCAAAATAACTCGATGGACTTTAAGCGAACGGGTATATTGAATATATCGTGTCCGTTGTGTAGAAAAATGAAGACCTCTCAAGTGTGTAATAACAATTTATAAGCAGCGGGATTATGCGTTTTTCTTTTTGGTACAACCGGTGTTGCGTCGATCCGGTGACAGCCGTTGCGATATCTGCAAACAATCCATCTGAACATGTAGATTTTGTGCGGTATGTATATCCGATTGACAACATAGTTACCGGGGGTGATGACGATAATCTAAGTTTCTACAAATGCGCCTGCGAACGGTGTAAAGGAGAAACGTCAGCCGTGATCATCGATACGAAACCGGAATATGTGGAAACTGCTTTGAATCTAAATCCTATGCTGTTGCGTATTGTGCGTGTGAACGCGACTGCAAATTCTCATAACGTGGTGTACACATTTATAATACCATCCATATATAATGTGCGCGTACTCAACACGATCGCAAGACGGTTAAACGCGCTACAAATGTTTGTGTCCACTCGCCTGAATCTGATAGACGATGACGAAGACACGTCTATTTTCAAGCTGAACATTGTACAGCACTATACACCTTATAGTGAAATGCACCGTTATATCGACTGGATGGCTGACCAAATAGAGTGGATCATAAATTGTAGACCAATATACTACTCGACAAGTTACGTATCTTCCTTTACCCCCTGTTCGTACCTGGCACCAAGACTGTGGTTCAAATGAGAACCTACACCTTGTGACAAAATGACAGCATCTCACGATGCAGAACCAAATTTACACGGCCGGTGTGTGTGTCTCGGAAATTTCATCCGGGTGCGAGACAAAATTATTTTTTTGCGGCTGTGTTCTAAAACCCAACTCTCTATATATTTATCTCCCTATAATAACCATTAGCTCCGCACCGGCCCCTCCCCTTCTGCTCCTTCTTTAGATGGAGCCAGTATTATGGGTAAGGAGCAAATGAGTCGCGCGCGAGACAACACCTACCCAGGTAAACACTACCACGCTGTGATTGGTCGAAACCGGTCACGTGATCAGAAAAGGGGCGTGGCCGGAAAATCCCTGGCTTCCCATTGGTCGGTCGAGTCCCGTGACTGGAAAAGTGGAGGGGGAAACGCTCAGTCTCATCGGAGATATCGGAGAGTCAAGTCGTTTTCGACACTTGTAATATTTTTCCCAAACCACTATTCACCCGATCGCCTATAAACCAATGACGTGAGTTTCACGACATTGGATTGCCAGCAAGGTCTCTGTCAGTAGCTGTACTGCGAAGCGTTTCGACGGTCATACACGTTGAGGCCAAGATGGTGTCAGACCGTGTGTTGATCTTGTTAGTTTTCTACACCTACATGCGAAACGAGAACGCATCGCACATCTGTTAACCACCTCTGCCGCTTGACGACAACCAGTCAAAAGATCACAACGTGTAACGCTGGTGAGCAATCTGGTGAACAGTGATTTTGAAAATTTTACAAGTGTCAAAAATGACTTGACTCTCCGATATCTCCAATGAGACTGAGCGTTTCCCCCTCCACTTTTCCAGTCACGGGACTCGACCGACCAATGGGAAGCCAGGGATTTTCCGGCCACGCCTCTTTTCTGATCACGTGACCGGTTTCGACCAATCACAGTGCAGTAGTGTTTACCTGGGTAGGTGTTGTCTCGCGCGCGACTCATTTGCTCCTTACCCATAATACTGGCTCCATCTAAAGAAGGAGCAGAAGGGGAGGGGTCGGTGCGGAGCTAATGGTTATTATAGGGAGATAAATATATAGAGAGTTGAACAACTGCTGTTGTTCTAAGTATCAAAATCTTACCGTTTTTTCAGTCTGAATTTGGAAGAGCTTCAGTCATGAACACTGCACGATCGGTTTACTGTTGTAATTCAAAGTGTTTTAACATAATAAACATTGACCATGTTGATGGAAGAGCTTGTACGAAATGCAACAATTTTTCGTATTGTATATGTAAATGTAAAACGTATCAAAAGAACAAAAATCTAACTATTATACAAAAAGTTAAACGACAACTTGGAATCCCTTTTTAAATTCGTTTAAAGTGGTGTGTAGTGGGAGAAAGTGAGCGTTGGTCCAGATTTTGGGTGGTGGGGGAAATTCCAGCTAAGGTATCTACCTACCATCGCTTGTCATTCGGCTTTCAATATTCGCAGGAGTAACATCAGTGTAAGTAAACAGGGTTGATATGATGATCAAAATGATTGTTACTTGTTATAAAGGCGATGTTGTACAATGTACAAAATACTATGATTTTGCAAAATTGCCATCTTGTAAATGGGATTCATTTGTGGATTTAGAAAAGTACGATAGAGTCGATGTTTCCTTTACACAACCGTATTCTCCATATCAAACGCAAGAGGAAGATAAGGATTCTGGTAGTGATGAAGAAGAAGAAGACGATGATGAAGAGGATGATCAAGTAGTACAATCGTCAGAAAATTCCGATTCGAAGCCGAATGTTGTGGTATTAAAAAAGTACACGTACAAGGATCCTGTGCGTCGCTCTTTCACTCACGTTTGCGACAACGTTCGATAAACATCATTATGAGTTTGAAGGTAAAGAATATCACTTACGATGAAATTTCAATTTCAAATAGCAGACAATTGGATGACCTCTACGATGATTTGAAAACAGGCATTAAATAACGGATTTTCGGTTATCGTTAAACTGTCCGCTTCGAAAAATGATTGTTTGAATTGTCAACTTAAAGAAGACAACATTCCTAAAATGAAGAGGAAATTGAATTTGGACCCTGGATTGGATTTTTACAATGTTTCACCATACGCTCCACCCGCTACGCAGTCTACACACGGGGATTCTGATTGTCTATTGTAAGGAACAAATATTGTATATTATAATGCTGTTTGTAATATATAAATAAATAAAATATATCTTGCACCAAACGTTCACCGCTTTTGGTGTAAGATATTTAAAAAAAAATTGTTTTTACATGACCTTGGTCTAGTTTAATCTCTGCAAACGTGTGACGTCACAGTGCGGTAGGTCAGGGTCTGACGTCATAGGTCTATGTGCTCCTTATCCTTACCCATAATACTGGCTCCATCTAAAGAAGGAGCAGAAGGGGAGGGGCCGGTGCGGAGCAAATAATATTATAGAGGGATAAATATATAAAAATTGATTTCAAAGGAGAGTGTGTTGATGTCGTGTTTAAAGCATTACACTAGAGAAGTACCACGTCACTTGAAAGCGGAAAGAATGAATAATAGTTATTATAGGGGGATATATAGAGTGCTAGGTGTTCACCGTGCTGTCCGAGAACAGCATAACGAGCAGCATAAACTGTGCAATTATCTCCGGCGGAGGATAATTGCAAAACGCCAAAATCGACTGTTCACATAGCTGTTCTAGGACAGCTATGTGAACAGCACCGTTGGCACCCCAAGGGCGCCGCGAGATACTTTTTTTAACCTCAACTTCCCATCACTGTGGGCTTAGGGCTTTTATACATACCATAAGTGATGCAAACCATCGTACAATCTAGTACACTAAACAATCAAACAAAATGTTAATATTTAGTTTTTGTAATCAACCTATACTTTAAATAAAAATTCCAATGTCATTTAAAGGATAATAGACTTAGATTGAATAGGTTTGCTAATCCTTGTGAATTTTACTATTACATAGAGGGTCAATAAGCTACTCAAAACGTACAAAACTAAATTTTATTTCAACAAAAATTTAAACAAATTACAACATTAAAAATTCAACATTAAAATACAACATTACAACATTTAAATACAACATTAAAATTAATTTGATACATAATTGGTACAGCATGTACCGTATTATCACAAATGTCCCATCTACTCTATCCTAATCTTCATCAGAAGAAAACCGTATAAAACGTTTTAAGAATTCATATTGGCACCATAATTCTGATTGGGCCACTGTGTGGTGGGGCGAGACTCCGAGTGATTCATCACTAGGCGGCTCATCATCTGTTTCAGTTGTGGCCCTTTGCTGTGGACGACTGCGAGGAAGACGTTTGCGTTGAATGCCAAAACTATGTGAAACAAAACTGGCGGGGTTCACATATGTCCCATCCACTCGTCTCTTCACACTTTTACGTCTTGACGGTTGAGTTGAATTAACTTGACTGTTTCTGGTAGATGTTGATGTGGTTGCAGGCGGATGAGTGTGATGGGGATCGACGCCACTCTGCGAGGTCGAACCTCGCGATGCTGCCATCGATGCTTGTCGGTGGTGTGTGTGATGAGGATTGACGCCACTGTGCAAAGTCGAGGTTCGCGATGCTGCCGACGTGATCGCTGGCGTCGATGTTAGTCCGAGATGACTGTGGGGTTGATCACCCCCACTCCGCCTAGCCAAAATATTGCCCAAAAAAATTTCGTCTAAGCCTCGGGTATCGTTTACAACGTGATCAGAATTATAAATGAAAGGACGAACAATCGCAACTGGTTTGGTCATTTTGTTCATTTATAACAACGAAAGGTAGCGGCGAAAGGTAGCGGATGGCGCTGGGCCCGTAACTGATCGACTACAACCGGCAGTCCTCTACTTATGCGTGGCGTTTGACCTTCACCTTCCCCTCCTTCTACTATCGAGCGGCGTTCCAATTGGAGGCGCCACTGTGTGGTGGGGCGAGACCCCAAGTGATTCATCAGTAATTGGAATTTTATTATTCCGTAGAGATTCAATAAGCTACTCAAAACGTATAAAACTAAATTTTATTTCAACAAATATATAAAACGTACTTTTATATATTTCTAAACTTTCAGCAACCTCTCGTTGTATGTTGAATTTCATTATTTCATACGCTTCCCGTAGTCGACTTTTTAGGACGTCATTCTAGGACGATGTGCCGATGGTCTTGTTCACTTCACATAACACATTTCTCAACGCTATGCAGTAGATTGTACCAAATTATCTGATCGCGTCGAAAGTGATCAGAGTCTTCGATAAAGACAGTTGTTTTAGATTTACAAAAGCCCCCATGGCCTGCACCGCTTGCTCGCTGTATTCCTCTTCCGCTGTCCCCATTGCATTGCTTATTTCGAGTTGATCTGATAAAGCCTTTCCAAAAACACTTTCACTGATTCCCAGAACCAATAATTCTACACTGTTTGTGAACGTTAGGCATTTTTTTCCAATACTATTCAATACAGCTCTCTTCGTACCTCTAGATAGATGTATATTGGATTTTGTTTTCCACACAACAATTTGACGTTCAGAGGAATGTTGATTGGGAAGTTGATACTGTATTCCATTAATCTGTGATATAATACCATCTCGTCTAGAGATTTTGACGCTAACGACTGATGCAGTGTCGGATTCAGCATCTTCTTCACACCGATAGGAACGTTTTATGTTCTTCCGAGGTGAAGGTGAGGGGGGTTCCACTAGATCCGACTCATTGATCTCACTTTAGCGCGTCTCATATTACTAGAGGCAGCCACTAGAACTGAGTTTTTTCCTGAGTTGGAAAGCTCACAGAAGCACATTGCTAGTTGCACGAACATCCACCATAGTGATTTAAAGATTTTTTTCCTGTACCGTATCCATATACGCACCCGTCTGAGTTATCTTTTGCCACGACTTTTCTAAGTCGGGTACACCGTGTTTAAATAATGAAATAAATCCTTTCTCGAACCTAACGTTGCAATTTTTTTATCGGTGTATTTCCCTACCGATACCAACAACCTCATTCTAGTCTCGTTGATTGTATATAGAGTCGTGTGATCCGAGTTTCCCGTGTTCCTGCGTTCAAAAGCTTTCAATTCTTCGATAATGTTATTTTTTTCAGGAGCATATATCTCATTGAAGATTTGGAATATTCTTCCTCTAGAAACCTCTTCTTCCCTTTTATTCCCATTATCTTCCATTTCCGTATCACTATCCACATCCGTGCTGCGCGCCGAAACACAGTCGTTAAAACTGATTTTCTTACCGCGTGACGACGAGCCACTTAAGGCTTAGGCATTTTTCTAATACTATTCGATAGAGTACTCTTCGTACCTCTAGATAAATGTATATTGTTTTCCACACCATCCGATACCAACAACCTCACTCTGCTCTCGGTGATTGTTTATGGTTAGCGCATCTCATATTACTAGAGGCAGTCACTAAAACTGAGTTTTTTCTGGAGTTTGGAATCTCATTGAAGCGTATCACCAGTTACACGAACATCCCAGAGTGATTTAAAAATGTTGTCCTCTACCGTGTCCATATTACCACTTGTCTGATATAGTTTATCCAAAGACTTGTCCAATCTAATCTTCATCAGAAGAAGTCAACAAAACATGTTGTATATGTTCAACACTAGACTGCGTCACTATTCTTGCTGTTGTGTTAGCTTGCTGCGGACGACTGCGATAACGGCGCTTGCGGCGAATCCCAAAACTATGTGATACGAAAATGGCGGGGTTCACAAATGTCTCATCTGCTCGTCTCTTTACTCCTCTGTGCCTAGACGGTTGAGTCGAATGAGCTTGACGGTTTTGGGCTGATGTCAATGTGGTTGCAGGCAGATCACTGTGATGGGGATCGATGCCACTGCTTGAGCTCAAGACTCGCGATGCTGTCACTGTGATCTCTGGCATCGATGCTAGTTGGAAATGAGTGTGATGGGGATCGTCACCACTGTTTGAGCTCAAGACTCCCGATGCTGTCACTGTGATCTCTGGCATCGATGCTAGTTGGAGATGAGTGTGATGGGGATCGCCACCACTGTTTGAGCTCAAGACTTGTGATACTGTCAATGTGATCCCTGGCATCGATGTTAGTCGGCGATGAGTGTGATGGGGATTGACGCCACTGTTTGAGCTCGAGACTTGCGATGCTCGTCCAAGATGAGTGTGATGAGGATCGACGCCACTGCGTGAGGTTGAGGCTCGCGATGCTGCCGAAGTGATCGCTGGCATAGATGTTTGTCGTAGATCCCTGCGATGTTGATCAACACTGATCTGCGCAGCCATAATATCATGGTCCGAAACGCCTTCTAGGATTCCATTTGTATAGAATCGCCGAAATGTATTAACTTCTGGTTCTGCTGTCGTTTGGGTATCGTTCACTCCCCGATGTAGCGTCATGTTATTGAAAGACAATGTAAAATTTTCCAATCGCGCTTCATCTATATCGCATTGTGTGATTCTATCAGGATTATGGTAAAAGGGCTGAATAATCGCAACTGGCTTAGTCATTTTGTTCATTTATAACAAAATAAATCTGCTAAGTAAAACAACAACGAAAGGTAGCGGCGAAAGGTGGCGGATGGCGCTGGACCCGTAACTGATCGACTACAACCGGCAGTCCTCTACTTATGCGTGGCGTTTGACCTTCACCTTCCCCTCATTCTACTATCGAGCGGCGTTCCGATTGGAGAGGCCACTGTGTGGTTGGGCGAGACCCCGAGTGATTCATCAGTAATTGGAATTTTACTATTACGTAGAGATTCAATAAGCTACTCAAAACGTACAAAACTAAAATTTATTTCAACAAAAATATAAAAAAATTACAACAATAAAAATTCATAATTTGAGCACATAATTGGTACAACATGTAGACCGTCTCGTGGTAAGATTAATTGGAAATGGAATTGACTGAAAGAAATTTTATTCAAAAGTGTAAAAACAAACATTGTAAAAGTAACCAATATAAAGAGATCCATGTTTTAAGCACATACTTTATTCAAAATGTACCGTATCATATATTTTTTGTCGGAAATAGATCTTAGCAAAAGTCCTCCACATTATATTGATCGTCAAACATATCTTTAATTGTCCAGTAGGTATTTTTCCCAAACTTCGTCATTGAAGCTAATGCGTGGCCTTCAGCTTTTCCTCCTTCTACTATCGAGCGGCGTTCCGATTGGAGGGGCCACTGTGTGGTGGGGCGAGACCCCGAGTGATTCATCAGTAATTGGTTCGGGCTTCCGCCTTTTACTCGCGTTATCGGTTTACCGATCGAGCGTCGTTGGGGGTAAACCGTACCGACGACGTGTATAAGTACAGGGCAGCCGGTTGTACTCGACCAGTTACGAGCCCAACGAGCCCAGTGCTACCCGTGAACTTTCACCGCTTTGTACGCTGCCTTGTATTTTCGTGTACTAGTTTACAAATATGGAGTGTGATCTTCGGTCAAAATTATCTAGTTCTAGAAATCCAATATTTTATGGTGACATTGTTTACCGCGAACCCAGTGCGAAACAGTTTGACACCACCGAGTTTAACCAAGCGGATTTTTATGACAGACGACCATCAATAAATAGAAGTGACAATTACGACGATCGATACAGCTACTACTCACAGCCGCCCCAAAAGCGGATACGATTTGAAGATCCTCACTACAGGCGTTCGCCCTCTCCACCCCGTCGGCCGAGCATCCTACGAGCCAGATCGGTGCGACCACCGTCTTCTGCCACCGAGATACCTCAGCACAACAGAGTCTTCGATCAGAGAGAAAAGCTATTTAGCCGCTTCGACGACGCAAGTACCAGGTCGAGGTCAAAATCTTCATGCCGCTTCGACGACGCTAGTACCAGGTCGAGGTCAAAATCTCTATGCCGCTTCGATGATGCTAGTGCCAGATCAAATCAACGGTGCCCGTCACCACTTCCCGCCTTCCGCAGAACCAGCTCCTATACTGTCAGATCGGAGTCAGTGAGACGAGACACCCAGCGGCAACGGCGTACGTTCGATACTTCTACCAACATCACATCCACCGCCAGCTCAACCAGTGGAACCAGACGTCGGCATAGAAGTACAACTAGTGCCGCCACCGCCACGAACAGGAAGTTGTTTTTGACAGTCGGCAAGAGTGCGATCGGTCTACTAATGGACAAGGTATATACTGTGTTAAATCTGAAGAAGAGAAAAACGCAAAAAATCAGTACAAAAACTCCGTGGAGTATGCGTTTGGGTATTTACACTGATGGTGATATACAGTGTAAAACAAATTGCACTGTATATGAGTACGAAACATCGCGAGAATTTGCATTGTCATTCTTAAGACGTGCAATTCAGTTTGAAAATTTAAAAGTTTACAGCACAGTCACTGGAAAAATTAGCAAAAAAAAACTTGGATGTGAATTGGAAAAAATTAAGGAAAAATTGGGAGACAGATATCAAGTAATCAACGTGGTGCCAGATAGAAGATCGACCGTCTGCCTGTTTCGACAGTCCTGCACGAAAATGTCGACTTGCGCATACTGTAGGCTAGAAGCGCTACATAACAAAATCAACGACCGTAGTGGCGTAAGAGTAGCGAAAAGGATGCTGTACAACGAGGATAGAAACAGCGTCCTGGACAAGATAATTATAAATCTCGTGAAGGATAACGGGGAAATTGCATCGTCATCGTCATCATCCTCGTCGTCAGAGTCGTCTTCCTCGAGCGAATCATCATCATCATCATCATCATCAGAGTCCTCTAGCGAGTCTTCTTCAAGCGATTCAAAAAAGAAAAGAACTCGAAAGCTATCGAAAAGGAGGAAGACGAAGGTAAAAGTAGCGTCTAGAGGTGTTGAAACGAAAAATAATGAACACGTTCAAGAAACTTTGGTAACGCGCACTGAAACCACCACCGTCGTGAAGGAGCCACTTTTAGTCGAGAGACCAGACAACGGAGGTGATGAAGCCTCTGGGAAAGAGGAAACAGATGACGGCTGCGTGTCATCGGAAACTGATTGGGATCCAGAAGAAGCGTAGTGTCAGACAGAAGATCCTTCTACCAACGTCACATCCACCGCAAGCTCAACCAGTGGAACCAGATGTCGGCATAGAAGTACAACTAGTGACACCAACGCCACGAGGAAATAGATGACGGCTTCGTGTCATCGGAAACTGATTGGAATCCAGTAGAAGCGTAAGGCAAAGTTATTTTGAATTGTAATATATGTATGTCTGTATATATTCGTGTAAAAATATATAATTTTTCTCTTGTATTTCGTTTTGATTTCTTTCACCATCCCTTTCAGACCACGGTTTGAATCACAATTGTTATACTTTGTTCTCAATGCATTTTAAATGGGATAAAACCAAGTGGAAGTGGCCATACTGGTCTCACAAGATTGTGACAGTTGTCAATTATAGCTGTAAATAGTTTGGAAATTTTCTCAGGCGATTTTTGGCCACACTGTTAACATCTAAAGTTATTGTTGTTTTACAGGTCTGAGGACTTATGATTTAAATACAAATTTGTGCAAGTGAGCTCGAAAGCATGTAGAACACTAACTGTTCATTGTTTTGTAACAGTTTTTCACTTTAGTGGGTGGTAATATACCAAGTTGTAGAGGAAGGGGTATAGCGGAATGTCTGAGGACTTATGATTTAAATACAAATTTGTGCAAGTGAGCTCGAAAGCATGTAGAACACTAACTGTTCATTGTTTTGTAACAGTTTTTCACTTTAGTGGGTGGTAATATACCAAGTTGTAGAGGAAGGGGTATAGCGGAATGTCTGAGGACTTATGATTTAAATACAAATTTGTGCAAGTGAGCTCGAAAACATGTAGAACACTAATATACCAAGTTGTAGAGGAAGGGGTGTAGCAGAATGCGGCCATATTTGCCGCATTCTGCTACACCCTTTTCTAATTTTGTACAAATTTTAAAATCGGTATTCCGAAATAAAAAGAGATAAAAATAAGGTTAACATTTTATTGCAGACATGTCTACAGACAAAATCAAGTACGAACATCCGAGCGTAACTGTAGCAGAGTTGGAGAAAACCATAATGGTGCTTGAAAAAGTTTTCAGGTTTTGTGTTGACGTGAAACTTCATTCTACATACCACACGGCAATGTTGATGTGTGAAATCCTTCGCCGCCGTGCTGATTACATAAGATTCGTATCGGAGATCTCTGAGCCGCCGTGCGCGGTACGCTTGACATATCCAACAAGCTTTTTGGGCGCTTGGCTAAGGTATATTGTGACCACAAAGAATGCAGATCACGACAACGTCTGTCCAGGTGGTAGTTGCAAACGGTTTTTTCCTCAGCGACGCCGATGCATGTCTGGACGACGCGGCAACGACGTACCCTATGGGCGCGCCGTTGAGATACGGTCCGGTGCGACAGGCGCCACGGATCCGTTGCACAAACACTTGGACGGGTGCGTACGAAATGAAGTACATGTACCGCTCATGTAAGAGTTTGCACAATGAACTTGGTGACACTGTTTTTGTTGATGTGTTGTTAGCACTTTTGAATTTGATGCGCGTTCGCTACAAAACGAACGTCGACTATGCACCGGGTGCTGGTAATAATTTATTAGACGCCACCCGACAGACATTCTACAATATCTACGAGAGTTTGGCCGGATGAAAGTTTTACATGTCCACGTCAAACACGGTGGTCACAAAACCACCACTCAGATCGGCCACGTGTTTAGTACCGTCCTCTTTCGTCTTCACTATGCAAACGGCGCAACCCTCGTTCGCCAGCTTGCGGCATAGCGTGGTTAGAAACTGTTCGGCGTTTCCTTCAGCGACGGCGCGACACCAGTCTTCGCGAAACGCCATCCTGCGTTCCAAGATGAAATCGAACAAAAGTTCCAAATCACCGCGCCCCAGGTACGGTTTTGAGGCGACGTTTTTTGCCGACATCTCTTGCCTTATCGCGGTGCTTCTTCCTGACGTGACGATTCCCGGCAAAGATAGCGTGCACGGACACGATCGTAAACAGGCAAAATACGATAGCGAGTGTAAACCAGAAAAACGGCGAGAGTGTCGACGGGGAAACGTCGACACCGTTGTAAATACTGTTCTTCTCGCCTATGACTCGCGTGCGCCGACTTTCTGCTGAAGCTGTACGCGGCATGGCTTTAGAAGCTTCGCCGCCATGACCTCCACCTTGCCCGAACCAATAGACGAGACTACCTTCGCTGTTGACACGGCGTGCCCTGGTGTACATCATACCCAACAGCATATCAAACGTCGCGTCTTTGGTAGGATCAAAGAACCTGGTGTTGGCCATCCACTCGGATGGATTCACAGTTACACGCTGGCCACCCGTCAGTCGTTGTGTGACAACTAATTCTGCGTTTGCCATCGCTCGTAGAACGCGGTCCGACACATAGTGTTGGTATTTTTCGTACGGATCGTAGACTATCGCTGTAAACAGATCCACCGCTGCGCCGACGAGTTGGACGAACGACAGCGCGTTAGCACCGCGAGACAGTAGGCGGAACGGCAATTTCAACTTTGACGTCAACACCTTGACCACATTAGACTCAATACGGCTTTTCATCGCCGCCTGAGTCGCGACCAGACTCACGGCCCTGTTGCTCAGCTTTTTGCCGGCCATACGTTTCAAAGATGACTTGAGCGCTCGCTGCAACAATGACAGTGGTTGGTACGATACACCCTCTGGTGTCCGTTTCGAAAGATCACCAAAAGTATCCACGGCGTAACCGGCCAACATCTGGTCTACCATCGCGTCGTACGAAGTGCCGGCAACTGACTCTTTGAGGCCCGACAACGATGCGGCGAGTTTCTTTATAAACTCGTTTACCGCCTTGCGATTATTTTCGGCATCTGGATCCTGCTGCTCATCCTCGTACTTTTCGTGTTCACTGTCGCCGTCACTTTTGAAAGGAGATGTCGGCGGTGGTGGTGAGTGTGAAGCGTTTCCAATCTGGTCGTCGTGTCGTCGCGCAACGACACCGCTGCTCGCGCTAATCGGACGGGATATGTCTCGCGGACGCTCCACGAGTCGGCCACCGTACTGGTCGTTCCTACCGTCGTCTAAAAACGAATACTCGTCTGTCCACATAAGGCCGGCGGTTGTATCACGATCTAATCCGAGATGTGAGAGTTTCAGTGGAAACGGCAGCGGGCTTTTTGTTCGGTCGATATGCGAACGCCACGTCTCGTCGTCCGCGAGATAGGATAGAGTAGGTGGTCCTCTCTTGAACGCACCGCTCTCCTGTTTCGTCCTCGACGTATCTGTAACTTTACCTCTGTTGCCGAGCGCTTTTTTCACAAGATCCAAAAAATCATTCCGTTTGAAATTATACGTTTTGGTGAACGTGTCACCCACCCAAGTGCTCAGCGACAATAAACCACCTTCGTTCGCGTCGGTCATACAACGACCCTGGTACAGGACCTCACCGTTACCGTCGGTGGTTCTCTCCGTCACGTAATCTAGTCCGTACTGTCGGCAATAGGCACGGTCTATCGTGGCCACCACCGCGGGTGCGCCGGTCGCTCCTATGTACTCTTTGCCGACACGAAACGCGGATTCTTCAACTATTCCGTCACCGATGTGGCGTCTCAAAGGATCCAGATAGAAGGCTAAAAGTTCTGGATCGGTTACGAAACACGTGCGATCTTTATTAGCGTACAGCATTGTCATGCCGACGTACGTGTCGTTCTTTTTCCTGTCCTCGTCGTAACAGATCGGTTGACAAGCGTCGATGGGCTGATTGTGCGCTGTCACAAAAGCAAAAGTCTTTTCACGGCTCTCCTCGTGAGGTTGCTCTCGGTCGACATGATCGGGTGTTTCGTGAAATCCCCGGCACACTCCTCTCCCCGGATAGTATGGGTTGCAACTGATGGCGTTGCAACCGGCCTCGTTAAAACGCCAATCGCACACGATAGCCGTTTCAGCCACTTCGCTCACGGCTCGTGACCACTCTTCCTCACTCACGCCCTCGTCGCGCTGGTAAAGTTCTCGCGCCAGAGGGTCCAGTTCTATTGGATCGCGGAACGCGTACTCGTCCGTACAACGCCATATACGAGTTGCCGTATGCGAACCGATATGCGGCGCGTTTTTCAACAGCTCGTTACGTCTGTGTATCTTTCTCTGATTCAAAGTGTACAAAGCCATGTCACGCAAATCGACGTTCGTCAGACAAGTCATGTCCTTTGAAACCCACTCCTTTCTATATATATTCCCCTATAATAACCATTAGCTCCGCACCGGCCCCTCCCCTTCTGCTCCTTCTTTAGATGGAGCCAGTATTATGGGTAAGGAGCAAATGAGTCGCGCGCGAGACAACACCTACCCAGGTAAACCCTCCTGCTCTACCATTGGTCGAAATTGGTCACGTGACAGAAAAGAGGGCGTGGCCGAGAAATCCCTGGCTTCCTATTGGTCCGTCGAGTCGCGTCACTGGAAAAGTGGTGGGGGTAACGTTCAGTTTCACTGGATTCGTCAAAGGGAGAGGTCGTTTTTGGGACTTGTAAATATTTTTGATATTGTGATATTTTTCATTGACACGAACGCTAGGCAAGGCGTTTATTACGGGTCGTTGTCCCGATGGTACGAGACACAGAAGTCGATCGGAATACCGCAACTGGTAACAAAATCGGTACTCCGATTAGGTAAACGGCGATATTGTTACCGATCGGGATACCGATAATCACATGCGCGAAGAGCATATATATCGGACCCTGATACGGGTCACACCAGTTGAGTTACACAGGAGCTACGGATAAGTTAGTGCGCGTTAGTATTTTTACACTGTGACCATCATGACGGATCTCGTTGGGGAAACTATCGCGTTGAATAATTTGTACAGAAATATTATGTTGAAAACCCCGTCAAAAGATCGGTTGGCTGACAGCACGACACTACTACATAGTATAGCCCCGTCGCTGACGCGCCAAAATAGAATATTGGAACGACAGAGGCACCAACGAGAAAGAGAAGCTAGACGACCGCCCGTCGTTTCAGAAGCCACAAGGAGGCTCTGCGACGCCTACGGTTGGAGTACAAGTTACAAAGGTGTGGAAGATACCATCAGGGACAAGTTGGATTATTTTGGAAAACAATACCAGCGCTCTTTTCATGCTCTTTTCATGTTAGAATCGAGTGTGATTCAAGAGGTGTCGGAAAAAGCAACTGGGGAAAATTATCTTCGTAAAAAAGAAGAGCGCGACCGAGCCTTTGAGAAGAGGAAACAGTTCAGAGTTGCTACGACGGGGATGACGTTAGAAGATATCAATGGTCTACAGAGTATTGGGTATCCGGGTAGAAAGCCGTGTGGCCAACGGCGTCTAGAAAATATTCACTTGGCTACAAATCGGAACCTTAAAAAATTTGGAACAAGATTCAAGAAAACTTTTCGAATTCATCAGTGTCTTCAAACGACGGCAAACGGAACCGCATCTGCCGCTGCATTTGCCGTCGTTAGCGAGTTGATGAAATAAAATACAATACCACTACAGATTCTGTCTACAAGTCGCGAAGAAGAGTTTATACAGCCGATCACTCGCCACCTTACTCTGATATCCCCTCGATCCTGGCTAGAACAACAGAGAACTCACCGTCGCCGAGGACTTTTGGTGCGAGCAACGGAGTGGTGAACACCTATGATCCCGAGCCAGACACGGAACGGAATCATGCGCCGAAAGATACGGGATCGGAGGAGGACTTTAAAAAGGTATCCATATTTGACCAGGAGTTGTGTGAAGATTCCGTTTACGAACCGAAGGTGCCACATTCGCTACCTGAACCGGCGAGGTAAAACAACCACACACCCGTACACCAGCGTGTTATCTTCATCGACATTCAGTACATCGTCGGAGAAGACAAGAATGCCTATGGTGATACAGTCATAAAGGAATTGGCTGCGGTCGAGGTGGAAATTGACAAAGGTGATTCCGAGGCCAATCCATTGATTAAAACTCTACTGTGGACGACGGTGCTGCTTCCGTGTGACCCCCAAAGATGTCAGTGATGACTTCCGTGAAAAATATAGCTACACAAACGGATTTCACAACGGACTCTCATAGGACGAGGGTACAGTGTCGGATAAAACTGCTTTCTCACTACTCAAAGCGGCCATCTGCGGAACGGAACGAAACGAAGGCAGAGAAGAATTAATTATCTATGCAAAGGGTCTTGAAAAGGTGAAAATACTTTCAAAGAGAATGCCAATGTTTCGCGTCGTCGCCTATATTGGATCTACCGTAAAACAAATGGAATCACCTAAACCTGTGCCACAGTGTCTGACACATTCAAAGATGTGGAACACATTTGTGTGCTCGCTAATAAATTGCTATAAAATCGCCAATCACTACATCTCGAGTCAAAATCAGGTGAACATGGTTAGGGTAGACCTACCCAGAGGTACCTATGGACGACTTGGCAAACGGCCTGAATCTTTCACTCCTAGCTCTTCGGCTGATGTAGAATTCGTTACGGGTGGAGGACCAACTGTCATCAAACCAATGTCGACATCGCTACTGTTTCGGAAATCACCGTTCAACTATTACCAAACTCACTATCGTCCCAGCCGTCTCTTCGCGTCGTACGAGGTGCCGACAACCGACTCTTTGAGGCCTGTCAACGATCCGGTTAACTTGATACGAGATGGCTCCGGTAGATATATCTTTTTGGTTGTATATAAAAAGGAACCCGCTTCTAGGAGAAGAAGTTCTTCAGGACCTATTAGAAGAGGAAGAAGATACAAACGAAGATATAGAACTGATTGAGCAGTTACAAACGGATGAAGAATTGCCTGACTCGGACACTGATAGTGAGACAACAGTACCTCTTGAGGCAGGGGTCGAGTAGTTAAAATACCGTTGTAACATATTTCTGTTTGTAATATGTTTCTGTTTCAATGTTTTATAATTCCGAGCCGGCCGAGGCAGTGGTCGGTTTGTTAGGCATTTGTAAATAATTTGATTTTGTAAATTTTTGTGTAATATATATTTTCTTTGCCGTATTCTATGTGTTTTCATTTGACCAAAAGTCATTAAAGGAAAGGGTAAAGTGGAAAGTGGAAAGAGTCCGCTCTCCACTTTACCCTTTTCTTGTTTACGTACTTCCTTGGATCGGGATCCCGATCACTTTTATGGACTTTGAAAATTGTTTATCATTCTCACTGGTCGGGAGCACGGCCCACTAGCCAATTCGGTATGTCGGGGAACCGATTTAGAATTCCTCTGTCGGTATCACGATCAAATCGGACACCGGCGAGAGTATATAAGCTGACTGGAGCGGAAGCCTCGTCAGACGCAGAGATGAAGAGTCCAACTGTAGGGTTAGTCAGATGTCCATTCTTCCCAAACCACTGGGTAAAACCCGGGAGTTTGGGAAACCATCTACTCAAGTGCTCACCTCCCCCCGGATACGCGGTGTGCAGATGGGACTACAACCACGTCTTTCGTGATGGCGAGATTCACGAGTGCGAGAAACAACGGACCTTCCAAACATTGATGGACAGTTTCGAATCGAAGCAACTTCCGCCGACACCGCCATCACGAGTTCCGTCGCCACCGCCAACTCCGACGAGAGCCGGCCGAGGGAGGGGTCGGAGATATTTGTAAATCTCTATTGGAAATTTGTGTATTTGTATTGTATTGCATTTTGTACATATTTTGTTTAATATATATTTTCTTTGCCGTATTCTATGTGTTTTCATTTGACCAAAAAGTCAGTAAAGGAAAGGGTAAAGTGGAAAGTGGAAAGAGTCCGCTCTCCACTTTACCCTTTTCTTGTTTACGTACTTCCTTGGATCGGGATCCCGATCACTTTTATGGACTTTGAAAATTGTTTATCATTCTCACTGGTCGGGAGCACGGCCCACTAGCCAATTCGGTATGTCGGGGAACCGATTTAGAATTCCTCTGTCGGTATCACGATCAAATCGGACACCGGCGAGAGTATATAAGCTGACTGGAGCGGAAGCCTCGTCAGACGCAGAGATGAAGAGTCCAACTGTAGGGTTAGTCAGATGTCCATTCTTCCCAAACCACTGGGTAAAACCCGGGAGTTTGGGAAACCATCTACTCAAGTGCTCACCTCCCCCCGGATACGCGGTGTGCAGATGGGACTACAACCACGTCTTTCGTGATGGCGAGATTCACGAGTGCGAGAAACAACGGACCTTCCAAACATTGATGGACAGTTTCGAATCGAAGCAACTTCCGCCGACACCGCCATCACGAGTTCCGTCGCCACCGCCAACTCCGACGAGAGCCGGCCGAGGGAGGGGTCGGAGATATTTGTAAATCTCTATTGGAAATTTGTGTATTTGTATTGTATTGCATTTTGTACATATTTTGTTTAATATATATATATTCTCTTTACCTCATTATATGTGTTTTTATTTGACCAAAAAGTCAGTAAAGGAAAGGGTAAAGTGGAAAGTGGAAAGAGTCCGCTCTCCACTTTACCCTTTTCTTGTTTACGTACTTCCTTGGATCGGGATCCCGATCACTTTTATGGACTTTGAAAATTGTTTATCATTCTCACTGGTCGGGAGCACGGCCCACTAGCCAATTCGGTATGTCGGGGAACCGATTTAGAATTCCTCTGTCGGTATCACGATCAAATCGGACACCGGCGAGAGTATATAAGCTGACTGGAGCGGAAGCCTCGTCAGACGCAGAGATGAAGAGTCCAACTGTAGGGTTAGTCAGATGTCCATTCTTCCCAAACCACTGGGTAAAACCCGGGAGTTTGGGAAACCATCTACTCAAGTGCTCACCTCCCCCCGGATACGCGGTGTGCAGATGGGACTACAACCACGTCTTTCGTGATGGCGAGATTCACGAGTGCGAGAAACAACGGACCTTCCAAACATTGATGGACAGTTTCGAATCGAAGCAACTTCCGCCGACACCGCCATCACGAGTTCCGTCGCCACCGCCAACTCCGACGAGAGCCGGCCGAGGGAGGGGTCGGAGATATTTGTAAATCTCTATTGGAAATTTGTGTATTTGTATTGTATTGCATTTTGTACATATTTTGTTTAATATATATATATTCTCTTTACCTCATTATATGTGTTTTTATTTGACCAAAAAGTCAGTAAAGGAAAGGGTGAAGTGGAGAGTGGAAAAAGTCCGCTCTCCACTTCACCCTTTTCTTGTTGACATGCTTCAGTGGATCGGGATCTCGATCACTTTCACAGACTTTGTACTGAGAATACCGAAGCGCATGTCTACCGATCGTGTCGGTATACATAAAGATCGGGAAACCGCATTGCCATTGCACTGTTTCGAATCGGGAAACCGGATAAAAATAACTTCGGGTTACCGAATTCAAGGTCGGTGACTAAAAAAAACCCCTCGCGACTACTGTATAAGACAGGTTCACCGATACGGTCAGTCAGTCTGATTCCACGGTTCACCCACAGCAGTTCGACCGCAACTCACACGCCAGTTCGCTCATCACGATGTCTTCTTTCAAGAGTGTTCCATCGCATCTTAGATGGCATTTGTTTGACAAGACTGCAAAACAGAAAACTGAAGAAAGAAGAGCATTTCCTCGATGCGGATGTTGTAAAAAATATTGCACCTGTGCGACTGCAATGAAGGACGATTACGGCTATGTGTTTCGACTTGTGTGCTGTCAATGCGCTTGTAGACCGTCCATGTTGTGGAAATATCCACTGAAACGGGTGTTTTGTATTCACTCGCCCCCGTACGCTGATATCCCATCGATCCTGGCTAAAACAACAACAGAGAACTCACCGTCACCGTGCATGACGAGGTTGGAAGAGGACTTTAAAAAGATATGCACATTTGATCAGGAGTTGTGCGAAGACTCTGTTTACAGGCCGAAGGTGCCACATTCGCTACCTGAACGAGCAATATCCAACAACAAATACACACCCGTACACAAGCGTGTAGTTTTCATCGATATTCAATTCTTCGTCGGTAAAGATAAGAATGCGTATAGTGATACAATCATAAAGGAATTGGCTGCCGTCGAGGTTAAAATCGACAAAGATGACGCCGAGGCCGCCCCATCGATAGACACTCTACTGTGGACGACGGTGCTGCCTCCGTGTGACCTCAAAGACTTAAGTGATGACTTCCTTAAAAACTATGACTATGTAAATATGTTTTACAACGGACTCTCGTGGAACGAGGGCACGGTGTCGGATAACACTGCTTTCTCACTGCTCAAAGCGGCCATCTGCGGAACGGAACGAAACGGAGGCAGAGAAGAAACAATAATCTACGCAAAGGGTCTTGAAAAGACGAAAATACTTTCATCGAGGATGCCAATGTTTGACGTCGTCGACTACAGTGGACCTACCGTTAAAAAGATGGAATCGCCTGAAAACACACCACAGTGCCCGACACACTCCAAGATGTGGAACACATTTGTGTGCTCGCTAAAAAATTGCTATAAAATCGCCAATCACTACATCTCGAGTCAAGAACAGGTGAATGTGTAATGTTGTGAAGGTAATAATGAATAAATATGATTTTACTGTTGTATAAAATTTCTCTTTTTCTTGCCAAAACCCTCACCTAGTTATGCTAGTGTTAAGATTGAATGGTAGTTTTTTTTAGTTTAAAGGTAAGAAAAGGGAAAACAAACATGTCAAAACGCTCTGGCGCTCTTTCGAACCTTTCTGTAAAAACAAATAATCCAAATGTCATAATGGCTTTGACAGAGGTTCAAAAAGAATTCGTAAACAATGACAATGAAAATTTCTATTCCGCGTGTTTGAAAAAGGGTTCAGAGCTCACCCAAGAAAATCGTTCACATTATGTCCATCAACAATTCCAACTGGTCTACGTACGACTATCAAGCTAAAAACAATATTTGTACAGTAAATCTTTTAGAAAGGAACTAAATTTCACACAACATTTAGTTTAACCAAATTTATTTTACAATTATCTTTTGAGCTAAACACAATACTTGTAAAGTGAATATTTTGGAAAGGAACAAAATGTTCTCCCATATTGGTAGCGGGCGAATTGACTATTTGAACTATGAAATTGAAACTGGTAGTAAAATAATTACATCGAAATTATAAGATGAGATAAAAATTTATTCATTTTAATCTTGCAACCAAACGGTATTTCCTGTGTCCACTCTTACAAACTGGACACAATATAATTCGTACGTCGTTGACACATCTATTACACATGACGTGTCCGCAATTGAATAGCGATTTCTTCAATTTTACATCATCCATACAGACTGGACACTGATCCTCGACGAAAACACGTTTGTTGTAGCGAAAAATGCAGGTCGGTGAATGTGAATGATTCAAAGAACCCGATAACCACAGAATTTGTTTTTCTTGATTCGATAGCGGCTCTTTTTGGTTTCGACGCTCTATCCGCTCTTTCAATTCTATTGAAGCCAGTACTTCTTTCACTTGCAGTGCCATCGAGGTCTTGGTCGATCTATCCCATTTACATAGGTTTTGTGATGGAAACGAATCACATCTCAACACGTACTCCAAAATCAACTGTTGATTTTGTTGAGTGTATAGATTTTCTAACAGTTTAGGGTCGTAGAGTGTGCCATCAAAAGGCATACAGCAATATATACACACCATTTCGTTACGGTCCGATTTCGAAACGCTTCCCTTTTGAACACAGAAACCATGCATGACTAATGTTTTCCAAGCAAGGTCCGTTTCGATTGTAAAATCCAATATAGGTACTATAGATGACTTGTCCCAGCCGTACAGAATGCTGTACAAAATCTTTCCAAAGCCTTCTTTTATTTCTACTGACGATGTGACTGCATCGTAGCTTTCAGAACCTTTGTAACGGAGTGCGTACAGTGGTTTTTGAAACAAATCTGATTGGTCGACACTTCTCAATTTAAGTTCTATTACTCTCTTCATCAATCTGACCATAGTCTGCTCGCACACACCAACTACCGTCTGCTTCTGTAGTCTGTGCGCAAACCTCCACCAACAAGAATCTATTTTGATAAAGTCGCTAAAGTTAATACTATCACACGATGACCTTACAGATTCCATAAAATAAAGGACAAAGCTAAATTTTGTTAAATACAGATTCGAACTTGTCCAGCAATGTTTATCCAACCACACCAACGGACAGTTGGAGAAATGAAAGTACTTTCGTTCTGTAATCCGGATCCTCGGTTCGTCGTTAAATGTGTCTGTCGGAGTACAGATAAAAGGATCGAGTCGCTCAAAATATTGCAAGCTGGACGTAGTGTGTGTTCCCTCCTGTGAAACGAATGATGACAATGTGGTTTTCACACACTGACTCCTTGAACCGCAAAATAAACACATGAAAATGTCGTCAATTTGAAACAAAAAATCCTTCATAGTGCATCCAGATCTCGGGAGATGTATTGTTGACGTATACAAACGGTGCGAAAAGATGATTTTATTGATCATTGAAAACATCTCGTTTGGTTCTACCAATTCACTTTTCTGATCCGTATTCGACGAGGTGATGAATAGTTCTCTGTTTTCCTTGAGGAGTTTGTAGCAAGTGGGTGGAGCCCTCTCGTGATACAACATGAAAAAAAGTATGTTGTCAAATATCGACGCGTAGCCTCCGTAATCCTTGCTTGTTGCATTTCCATTGATGTGGTAATGAAACATGGACATCGTTCACGTTGTTATCCGTCCGGTGGAGAGATAGAGACTGATGTTCAGCCGCAGTACGTAATACCCGACAAAGAGGTGTGACAACACCGCGATCTGACGCCGAGTCGGTCTTCAAACTCATGCGACGGTCACTTGTCCTCTTTGGAATACATGGTGTGAGAACACCTCGTGCACACCGTGACAGCAGCACTTGCAAAAATTTGCACCGTAGCACCAACTACTCTATATATCCCCCTATAACAACTATTGCTCCGCACCGGACCCTCCCCTTCTGCTCCTTCTTTAGATGGAGCCAGTATTATGGGTAAGGAGCAAATGAGTCGCGCGCGAGACAGCACCTACCCAGGTAAACCCTACCGCGCTGTGATTGGTCGAAACTGGTCACGTGGTCAGAAAGAGGGCGTGTCCGGAAAATCCCTGGCTTCCCATTGGTCGGTCGAGTCGTGAGACTAGAAAAGTGGTGGGGGAAACGTTCAGTCTCATTGTATGTGTCGAGCGGAGAGGTCGTTTCTGATATTTGTAACTTTTTGATTTGTTTACAAGTTTCACTCGCTAGCTACCATTGGCAAACTCGTCACCACGATATTGTATGACAGTTACAAAAAACGGTAAACAGCGCATCTGTGAATATTTTCAAAGTCCAAAAGTGACCTCTCCACACGACGGCCGATCGTTAAGTGAACGTTTCCCCCACCCCTTTTTCAGTCAAGTGACTCGACGGACCAATAGGAAGCCAGGAATTTCCTGACCACGCCCCCTTTTCGATCACGTGACCGATTTTGACCAATCACAGCGTGGTAAGTTCTACATGGGTAGGTGTTGTCTCGCGCGCGACTCATTTGCTCCTTACCCATAATACTGGCTCCATCTAAAGAAGGAGCAGAATGGGGAGGGGCCGGTGCGGAGCAAATGTTAATTATAGGGAAATTTATAGAAATGGGTTTCAGAGGACAGCATATAATGACTCGTTGACAAACTTCGATTTGCGTGACACACAGAAAGAGTAGATGAAAAGCGCCTGACATGTAATTTTACATAACGGTCACGAAGGTTGATCGGGATTCTGTACGAGTCCGATCAGTTGAGATACAGAGAATCTATAGAGACAGAGTGGACAGTATATAACTGACCCGAGTTGAACCCTAGGTATAAATCGTCGAATAGATAACATTGTAGAAAAATAATTACACTGGAGTTGAAATAATACAGGGGTTTATTTTGCAAAATCACATATAATACTCAAAAAAATATTTATATATTTTCAAACTCTCAAATTTGAATGTTTTCAGTCATTTGTAGACATAGTAATTTCGGCAATCCTTTTTACAGTTAAAACATCTCGGTACCTCAACTGAATCTGGGAAGAAATATATCGAAATCAATCGAAAGTTGTTCAAAACCAAAGAATGCATTCTAAACAGTAAAGCAAACGAATAGCAAAAATTGCACGAATATACTGTATTCTTGAGATGTTGTTCCCTGGCACCGTATTCGCCGATGTACACAAATCCATGTCTAGTCTTTAGGATGTACTCCTGTACTGATGGTGACAATTCTTTTATCTCGATTTTATCTCTATTTTCATCAATGCATATGACACACCTTTGAAAAAGGGAGTAAACTGGTGGCTTGTACGTCTGCATCGTATAAAAGTTCAGCGCAGACTAACTCTTTCAAAGGCAAGAACTTTCAAAACCACTTACCAAGGGAAACGATGTCGTCGTAACCGTCAATGTATGGTGTCGAATCACGACTTTTCAAGCATGTAGCGATTCTTCCCTCGTAATGTGAAAACGTTTTGCATACATCCTCTTTGGTCAAACTGGCGAATCTCTTTGTCACGTAGTCACCAATCAGAATACAAACAACCCGCGCTTCAGCGTCGCGAACAACGTGTAATAAAGGCGGCCTCATGCGTTCGCTCTCTTTCATCGTGATAGCGTAGCCTAAATCTTTCGCATCTGAAACCCCTTTTTCTGCCAGAGCATAAACCGTTCTGCCGTGCGTGCGACCGATCAGTTTAAACATGATCCGGCGATCCCTGTTGTTATTATTTTCAGCATCACCGTTCAGGCGAATGATCTCGTCGATTGGTAAAATTACGATCGAACGATTCAACCGTTTCCTACAGCCTACAACAGCGCGGCAAGACGTCAGGAGCGGTGACGACGATGACGACGAGCAGGAAGACGAAACCAGCGATAACTCTGTGTTAGTTTCACTGGCTTCACTCCATTCGGGTAGCCAGCGTTCGCCTATGGCCGTAGCCCACGGCCGCGGATTCTGTTCGCTAAAATTGTAACCGAAATCTGTTTTGTACAGCGATTCACGAAACGAGTTAAAGTCCAAGTTTTCCGGACAAATAAATATTGTATCGTCTTTTCCGCTGCGCCAACGCGGCACGTATACACCGTGACGCGTGTCAATTGTTATTGGTGGCAACGATCTCTGTCCAATTTTTGACGCACGACATAGATCGCCTGCGAACGTCTTGCCGTCCAACCACACACCGGTCGTTAGAAGGGCGTCCATCAATTTTCACTTACCACCCTGCCGAACCCCGCGGCGATCGTATTGTCGTGTTTCTTTTTCTTGCGCATCATTTTGACCATATCACGTTTGCGTTGACGCGCCGATTCGCTCAAGTTGGGAAACGACGAGTTCCACTCTTTCATGATCATCCGTATACCGCTTCGCGCCTTTTCCTCTTCATCTTCGTCGCACTCCCGTTTCAACCGGAACAGACGGTATTGGGCAAACTTGTGCATGAGGTTCAACCATACGGAACAGTACCGTTTGTCTTTCACTATGAACTCGCGGCACATTATCGTGTGCGGATAGTCACGGTGATTGCCAAAAGTGTCCACGACGATTGCGTGAAATAAACCTTTTGCTCGCGTCCTTTCTGAATTCGATAACGACGAGACGGCTGTCAAGTCATTTGTCGTATCCAGGTAGTCCATATCGGAGTCATTGCTATCGCTGCTATTGCTACCACCGCCGCGCTTCCTCGTTGAGTGGTTCACATTATTCTGAAGCCGCACTAGCGAAGTTTCGTCCAATATCTGTTTCAACCGGCACTGCAGCAAAGTCCATTCGTCTTTGTTGTCCCGTGAAAACAGATCTCTGTACTTGCTCGTGTCGTGACGTTCCCAAAAACCGGCAGCGTAATCTCTTGCGTCGCACTCTATACGTCTGGCTTTGATTCGGCCGCCGCTCGACGTCGTGACAAACTCTTCGTTCGAACTTCCACCTCGTAGTATCTCGCGAAGTCTGTCCTCGTCACGTGTGTTCAGCACATACGAATAGTAGTTATTGAACCAAACGCACACGAGTCGGTGAACACCCGTTGCCAGGCTGGAGCAGTCTTTGACAAAATGCACCGGCCTGATGGAACGTACCGCGCTGGCGGCGACTGCTGCGTCCGATTCTCCTCGCGCTTCGGCCAGACGATCCGTATTCACCACGGCGTCGGTGACCGTACAGGCCGAGGGCCAGTAACCGGAACGCGTGTGGAATCCTGTCCATTTGTCTAGTACCGCGCGAACCATAGTCCACAGTTCTATAGCGTTCGTAGGCGTGTACGCAGCCAGATGCACGTCGTCCGTTTCTATTTCTGTAGCGACGGAACAGACGCGTCGGTTCAACGAGAACTTGTACATGCGACACGAGTCCAATTCTGCCGCGTGTACCTGTGCGAACGGCCGTCCACAAGACGGGTCGGTAGAATATTGTGTGTCGTCGTGAACGTGTATCAGGTTGGTATTCTCGTCATTGGGATATAGGAAACATGCGCCGTCAGATACATGTTCGCGGTACTTGTCGTTCCACGGGCAAGCCATCCTCAATACCTTATGATAACTTCAATTCGTCCGGGTCCAATCCAACGCGAAGTGTATAGCCAGCCTTTCGACGCTTGTCACCGACGCCGCCATCACCGACCTGTACGTATTCGGGATCTTTGACGCTACCGCGGTCGGCGGATAACGGAGAAGATTGAAATTTCGAGAAGGGGCGAAAAAACCTTTCTATATCACCGTCGTACAGCGGATAAGCTGCGTCCGCGGGTAGTTCATTAACACCGTACAAGTCAGCGGTACCACTGCCGCCACCTAGTGGCATCTTACGCCCGCTCTTATTGAAATCGTCTTGGTTCTCATTGAAAACGCGTACGATAGTATCGCCTAGTGTTAGTTTCTCATTGATCGCCACACCGCCGACCGTAAAGAACGGCAAAACCAACAAACCGAACGGTCTGCGCGCGCTCTTTCTAAAGTCTGCATACTTTCGTACGACAACTCCACGTTTCAACATATCCAACAATACTTGTGTGGCTATTCTCCGCATGATCTGCGAAACGTGTGACGGTGCTAGTTCGCATGTCAGTGCATACTCCACGAGCCGTTCAAACCGGGCTTTGGTCATGTTCACGCGATTAGACCGTCTGTAATATTCAACGAGACGGCGCATGTCTTCCACAGTGCGCGGCACGTCGATCAGGATTGTCTTTGATTTGTGTACAATTTCTTTGGCGATGTTCTCCACGAAATTGGTGGCCAGTAGTAGCACGCGTTTCTTTTCATCGCATCCACCGTCAACCGTTTCTGCAATGTTTGGCCTCAAGAACTTGTCAAACAGTTCAACGGTCACCGCGTGCGTGTAACACGCTTGCGGTGGATCGTTCGGTCCAATGTTGGTGAGAAAACTGTCCGCCTCGTCTACGAACAAAAGCAAATCTTCGTCGCGCGTCTCTAGAAAGTCGAAAATCTCCACTATGTTTTTCTCGCGCTCGCCTACATAGTGGCCACCCAGCGAGCTGACCGCCACCGCGTACACATTCAGTTTGTATTCCCGGCCGACTGCCAACGCGATGGACGTCTTGCCAGTTCCCGGCGGCCCGTGTAAGATTAACGAAAGTGGTTGTGCGATGGCTCCGGCTTGCTCCACCAACCTTTTGATTCGGTCCACCGCCACGTCGTGTCCTATGATGGTGTTGAAACCAGCCGCCATGGACATGTCAAAACGCGATAGTCCGACTGGTAAATGTGGCAAGGGGGCGGCCATAGTATTGTCACTATCATCGGTGATGGGTGTTTTAGAGACCAAATTCAATCGCGTCACACGGTTCAATATGGAAACAACTTCACCGAAAGCGCGGTTGTTCGTAAACAACCGTTTCAAAATGGACACGTGCGTTTGAACCGTGTTCTTGTTCACCATAGACAGCATATCGTCAATGTCAAACTGCAGTTTCACTAGTATCATGTGTAACGCCAACAACTGGTACGGGTCGGTCTCGTTTTGATCTCTTGCGTAGTCGGTTTTGAACTCTAATTCAAATTTGACGAGAGAAAAATAACAGTCCAGCATTTTGTCTACTGCCGTGCTGTGACTAAACTCGTACACACCTCTGATGGCGTCGTCCATATCCTCTACCGCCTCCAAAAGTCGCTGTACATAGGTCTTTCGACCGACCGCGGCTTTATTGCCAATATCTCTTTCGTCGGTAATCTTCTTACGCCCTGCCATTGTTGCTACACATCTTATCTTCTTGTTCGATAACTGGTCCGGTCGGCCTGCATGAAGAAAATCATCGCAATCGTACAGGCTATCAACGCGGTACTCACGACGTAACGCACAGAGGGATCTCCGTTTCTCTCGGGTCTAATTGTTTCGTCAACAACGACGGGGATATCGGTCTCGGACGGCTGCGGAGGATCGCTTCTGCGGTAACGCGGGTCGGTGTTGTACAGCTGTTCGAGCTGTTGGTTGTACGTGTCGTACGCGGAAACGAATTTCTCCTCTACAATAGTGGCGACTTGATCCATCACCCTTATTTTCTGTACACTTTTTTTTGAAAATTCCACGGAAGTAGCACGCAGATTTTAACTTGACGATAGGGTTTTGAGACCGACCAGACGGCGGCCGTACTCGGACAGACCGACGCCCACGTACGCGGTTCCTGAGGTGCAAGACGCATTACGCGCGTCGAATGTTTTCGTCCCGCATGGTAAATGCTCGAGAAACAAGGTTTTCACATCACCACCGCTAATGAGATGCCCGTCGCGTTGTGCGTAGGATTTAATACAGCCTCTGGCCAATCTGACGATGTACGAATCACTGTCCGGTCCGCCACCCGCCACGCACGGTGAACATGCGTGCGGTACGGTTACGAGTCGTCCTGTCCGTGCCGGCGAAGGAACTTTAGCGGTAACGATCCCAGCGGTGCGCTGATGTTCACTCACGGTGCTGTAAACACTGTCCGACAAACAGTCACAGAATCCTGGACGCTCGGCCGAAGGGGCGATCTGTGAGACAGCTTGGTAAATGTACTTTGCGCATTCGTTGCGCGTTCTCATCAACCGGACGGATTGGGATTCCAAATAACCGTTGCCCATGTAGTCTACGGGAACGTCTTTGGCACAGCGCCACCGATACACCTGTACTATGCCGCCGTTGCTATCACTGACGTTGATCACCTCTGTACGAGGGTCACTTTCCACCGCTTTCATCGCAACGGACGACGGCAAACGTCCCGTGTAAACTAGACCGGACCACTCGTCGAATATGGAGCCGCCGCAAACAACGATGTCACTGCCGTCACGACCACCAAACACTTCAGGCCAGCGCGGCTTGCAAAACCACTGTTTGCGCCCGTTCACATCTACGGTGCCAGCATCCACTAGTCGCGAGGTTGCCGTGTTGCATCGTACAACACTGACGTTTGAAAACACGCAATAAAGGCCGGGTGGTCTGTCAAAAGGTTTTCCGTCGATGAAAATATCACTGTTATCTTTATACTCTATCATTCTGTACCGCTTTCTGCATTTCGGCCGCGCTTTGGTCACATCAAACCAGTCTTGTAAGGATTTGGCCATGTACTGTAACACGTCGGAATCGGCGGAAGCGATATTGTTTGTTGGTGTTGAAGATGCCGTTGCGGTAACGATTGCACGCCCAGTAAGGTTATCATCGTTAGTGCTTTCCCGATGAACGTTAGGCGAAATACCCGCATCCGGGTATATTATCATGCCTGTGAAGATTACTAGAACGACTACAGCTAAACATAGAAGAATCACTGTCAGACCGCGTTCAACGTGAAGATGCATCACGTACTTTCATCTCTCACCGCGTCTGTCCAAAATAGTATCAATAGAACCGACTCGGTTGAAAATTTCTCGTTCGTCTAACCAGGATTTCATAGCTACAAAAAGCATATAGGCGGTGCACCCTGAGAGAACAAAGTACATTGTGTTGTTCATTTCCGACGACCACCATGTAGTGAAAAGGAGTAACGCCGCTACGGCAATTACGCTCATGTATCTGTTGACTGCGATTACGTTGGCGTCCATGGCCTACTTATTTGTCTCGCGCTGCTATGTAGCGATTTGTTTCACGATGAAACATTGATAAGTCATGTTTGGCAAATCAAAAAGAACGACACGCTCGGCACGTGGTGTCGTTAAAAAAAATGTCAAGGCTAAAATCAAAACGAAAACACCTATCGGAGGTAAACTGAAATCCCATCCGAGTGTAATGAAGCCTGCAACAGATGCACCGTCAACAAGTTTTTACGTACCAAAGAAAACAGCTTCCGCTGTCAAACGAAAAGGTAAAAGAAACACAGGAACCAATGAACCTGAAACTGAACTTTTGAGACCCGTTACGCCCGGCAAAGACATATTGTCATTTTCACCTTTAGTAGAGGCCGACACCGAATTGAGACAAGAGACGGCTGCGCCACTCGATGACGACCTTTATCAATATATCGAGGATTTGTACCTTGATGGTACACCGCTGACGCCGGGAAATAACCTACAAGTTAAAGCAAGATCAAATCTCTCTACACCGGTAATAGAGACTTTGGTCGAAACGAGACCCGCGTCGTCAACTAAGAACTATGTTTCTAAAACACCGGCGAGATCAAGACCTACGACACCGGCGAGATCGAGACCCACGACACCGGCGAGATCGAGACCCGTAACTCCGGCGAACGTGGCGTCTGCGAGTTCAATGCCCGTATTAACAATGACTGAACTATTGGCCACCTCGCCTCGGTCGGTGACCCTGGCGAGATCAAGACCCGTAACGCCAAAGAACGTGGCGTTGGCGAACTCGCCGCGACCCTCGACAACGGCGAGATCAATGCCCGTATTAACGATGGCTGACCTATTGGCCGCTTCGCCTCAGTCGGTAAACCCGGTGATATCGGGACCCGCAACTCTGGTAGCCGCCGAAGCAGAAATGACTCCACGACCCGCGATTAGAGCGATAACGCCAATGACCGTTGCCGCGCTACCGTCTGCACCATCGATTCTGTCCTCGAGATTTAGTCCAATTACACCCACAGAAGAGGTCGCTAATGAAAGATCTAGGCCTGTAACACCAGTAGCTGGTGATTCGCTTCTACCACCGCGTATAACGAACGAAATTGTTGGCGCATCGCAACCGGTTAAACCGAAACCGATGAGGCTCGGAGATGACTTAGACGAGTTTTTCCTCGACGAATATAGTCCTAGCCCTTTTGTAGATATGTGGGATAGGATTGTGTCATTGGATAGAACCGATACAAACACAAACGAAAAGAATTACATGATCAAACCAAAGAAAATAGCGGCGGAAAAACGTAACATAATAGATCTGAGTAACACAACCGCAAGGGATTATTTATCAAACTTTATGGATCTAGAAAACGCGAGCGGACGAAATTCGCGTCAGTCCATGCCTAATAGTCCTCCTTTCGAATCTATCGATATTGACCAATTAGTGAATGACGCCTTAAAAAGCCCTGAACAAGAAACATTAACACAGCGTCCATTATCCAGAGTGGTATCGCAATCGCCAAGAGTGGAACAGCCACCGAGCATGTTGTCTTTAACGCAGAACGAATCGTCAGATAAAATAAAATCCCATGCGACGAACCGTGGACGACCGGGACGACCTAGAAAACCTACTAATACACCGGACCCGTCGCAACCAGGACCATCTGGAAGCGGTGGTGGTGGTGGTGGCGGTGGTGGTGGTGGTGGTGGCGGTGGTGGCAACGGAGGCGGAGGCGATGGAGGAAGTGGTAACGGCAGAGGTAGCGGTAGAGGCAGGGGTAGAGGCAGAGGTAGAGGCAGAGGTAGAGGAAGGGGTAGAGGCAGAGGCAGGGGTAGAGGTAGAGGCGGCGGAGGAGGTGGCGGTGGTGGAGGAGATGATGGTGATGGCGGTGGCGATGATGGAAATGATGACGAAGAAAACGATTCAGATAGCGATGACACCGACAATGATATGCGATCGGTAACCAGTCAAGATCGCAGAAGAGTCTCTAGCTACGGTCTGAACGAAGGCGAGCGATTGACCAGTGGTCGCCTTCGTAACCCAGGCAAGTATACAGACAAGTCCATGCACATTAACTTGGACAGATCTGAGGTAGTCGGCAACGTTCGCAGACGTTTACCCGAAGGTGTTCCGCAACGATTTTCTGGCATTTGTACCAATCGATTGGGACGTGTTCGCGCCTGTCAAAACCTACTCACTCCTATGAACTACAGACGCGTCTACCTGCGTACAGATGGCAAACTCCCTAGGAACCTCTTGATGGCGCTGACCATTGATGTGTCAGATGTGCGGCTGCAGACGCTAAACGAAAGAGATGTAACGACGTTCTATTACAACGCGGCGGAATACGTATTGTCTGCATTTCGAGAGGACAATCCAGATGATGAGGTACTCGACTCTGATCTAGCCGTGACTTGGATGAGGAACGTAGTCGAGATATTAAACAACCTAAATATGTGTGGCGGCAGAATGACCGTTGCCGAAGTGCTTGACGACAAGTACCGCGATACCGTCGGTATGAGACCGGGTGATTTGGCGCGACTAGTAAATCAAACCATCAATACAGACGACGAGTATCATGATTTACAAGAAGCTCTTTTACCGCTGACAAGCATCGCGCGAAGACTAAAGCCGACCGATATACGCATATGGGGTGTAGTCAAAGATGACGACGTAAGGAACGTGTCAAAGTATAAAGACAATATTTTCCTAGGCGAGGCTAGGAAAAATAAAGTTAAAGTATACCCTTTGGGTGAGACAAAACGGCAACTCGCCGACACCGTTATAGATGACGACGACGATGACCACAATAATCGTCGAGATCCGCGATATCGCCGCGTGCGTCGTGACAGTGGTAGCAGTGACGATGACAGTTTGTGAACAAACTTTCCATCCTCTCTCTCCCTCTCTATTGACGTTTCCCCCTAAACCCCCTCCACTTCCCAAGTGGAGGGGAATCGGCTAGCCAGTGTGGAAGGATCTCACTATTCGTCGCCATCACTCCGTTAAGCCAATATGAACGCGCGGGATAGTGCAGAAGTAGCATCAGCGACCGCAAGAGATGATGATGCGATTGAGTTTGACGTAGAACGAAGGATCATGTCGGCGGATCTGGTCGATGAACGGGATAATTTTGATACGAGCAGTACACCACCACAGCCAGTACACGGTACTAACAAGAGATCTATGGAAGCCATCATTGACATGAAAAAAAAGTTGAAAGTAAAAAGGAGACTGTTTGACGACTATGACGATGCGGCGGAAAACAGCGTCGAAAATGTCAACGCAGATGATAATGACAGCAATGATGAAGATATCGCGAAACTCTCTAGACCCGGTAAAGAGGAAATCATCTTGAAGAAACTAAAGAACCGGCCCGATATCGATCGCTTCGTCTACGGTGACGAGATAATCAATCTATGCAGTCCGCTGCCTGGATTCGAAGGAGCTAGCGTCATGTTGACAAACGTATACAACACTTTTGTGTATATAGTCAAATTGAAAAATACCCTGTTGGCGCTACAAAATAGAAAACTGACGATACAACTGCTAGCCACCGAACACCATTTGCGAAAATTGGAAGAGAGTAACTACGCCAACGCACACGTCCAGCTTCCGCGAGTCGTGGAATCGCTTTTCTCGATGTGGGATTATCGCACCGGTCCTTTGTACATCAACCAGTTGAAACCTATATCGTGTGTGCTAGACAAGAAGTACATCGCGGAAAATATAAGTTTTCGTTCAATGGAGGCTATATGTAAAAATGACTCGAACTACATTGAATTAGTGTTCAACAATCCGTTCCGTTTCATATTCATCGGGTGCGCCGGCCGTTTCGGACAACATAACAAAAACGCTGTGAATCCGTTCCCGTTTTTCGGCGAATACATAAACAAAGCTATCGGCGACATGTACGACGTGCTGTATGAAATGGTGACCAGAGAGATTAGGAAGGTGAAATATGAACAGGTGCAACGAGACAGAAATGAATCGAAAACAGACCTACGGGCGGCGGCCAACAATAGTCATACTAACCAACCAAACAGCCTACAGTCGATGGAAGCGTTCTCAAACAGCAGACAAACGCGTGGAATCTCGTCTTTCCCGCGGGACGATGAACGCTTGCGCTCATACCTGCAGCGTATAGAGCTGCCACTGGTCAAGAAGGAAAACGTCGACATACTCATAACGAGTGGCAACAGTGGTAAAAAGACTACCGACGCGGCGAAAATGCACTATCTCAGTGTGGAAAAGGGTAAAGAGACGGGTGACAGCGGTGGACAGTTGAAGATGATAGAGACCGACGTGACCGAGGATGCCGTCTACCTGTCATCCTACATTCGCTGTCGTGTCCTTGTACTGGATCAACCCGCCTTCGCGATGCAGATATACACCAGACACGCTATCAAGCTGATGACCACCGACAATCGTCTTGTGAAATTCGGCGAGTTTGACAACGACTCGTAATGTCAGATGTTTATGTTTTTTTTTTCAAATAAATAACATTTTGTCCAGAAATTGTGTTTATATTCCTTGCTTTCAGATTAACCTTTCGAGAGATTTGTACTTTTTCATGTATCGTTCTTTTTTCGCTGATCGTATGGCGGTGTTGATGGCCACTACACTAGCTTTGGCATTGAAAAACCGTCTCGGCATTATGCTGTAGGAAACGTTCGGGTCACGGTATACCCACTGCAGGGTGTCTTTTTCACCCGACTGATAATGCACGCTGACTCCGGAATCGTCTATGATTACCGTGACGATCGCTTTCGGCGGTTTGTTTTTCTTGTCAAAACTGTACGTATCTACGATTTGAAATTTTTCATTCACTACTCCGTCAAACAATATTTCATTTTCAGATGATTCGCTGACTATCACGTCATCGACCTGTGACGAAGCGACGGTACTACTGGCCGAGCTACCGCCGCTGTTGCTAGCGCCCATAACCGCTTCTACGCCCATACTCACTAGCGATGAGATAACAGAGCCGGCGCTTTGCCTGTGTAAAGCTCCGGTCGCTTTTATATGATCATCGGATCGGTGACCGCGTTTGTCGAGACACACGACGCGCAATCGGTCTGTACCGTGTTTGTTACCGTGCGTGACGATTTGACAAAACTCCACCGGGACGCAATTGACCACGTAATCATTTTCGCTAAACATGTTACCGACTATCGCTCTGACGCCACGATTGTTTTTGTCAAATAACGGTGTACCCGGCAAGAGTTTATATTCCGAGTGTAGAGTGGGCATCAGTTGAATGTACAACGAGTCGCCGTGCGTTCGTAACACTACCACTTTACTGTGTCTGTCCACGACCAACGGCAGTGCGGTCAGGGTGCGGTTGGCGTTAGACTCGTAACGCTGGCGCAAGTGCAATGGACCGTCGTCCGACGAGGGGTGTACGCTTTCGCTACCGCCAGCGTCACAGTCAGGATCGCCGTGCATTGTGAAATTCGTTACCGCGATCTGCTCTGGAGTCATGTGTACCCAGGTGTAGACATTTTTCAATTTACCGGCGGACGCCATTTTCTTCGAACTGACTATTTCACCACACACATGCGGGAATTTTGTCTCTGTGCGTGTTCCGCCTACCGCCCCTTCGACATACGTAAACAATTCTTTACCTGTAACGTTGACAACGTAAAACTCACGCACCTCGACGCCGTGACGTGACGGTTCATAATCGGTAAATTTTCTCCAAGTGTAGTCACGATATTTGTATTCACAATCGCAACCGGAAAACGCTGTAACCTGGTTTTTGTGACGCGGTCGACCTTTCTTCCCTACACCGCCGGCGGTATCACCGTCGGCGGAATCTTTTACCATACGTTCGACGATTTCCATTTTTGTAAAGGTTTCACTTACAGTTCCTTCCGTTGAGACTTGGGCGTCTTCTCTGTAGATTTTTTTTCGACAGAGAAGACGTATCTTCCTTTACCCCTTGTTCGTGTCTGGCACCAAGACTGTAGTTCAAACGAGAACTTACACCTTGTGACAAAATGAAAGCATCTCAACATGCAGAACCAAATTTACACGGTCGGTTCGTGTCTCGGAAATTTAATCCGAATGTGAGACCAAATTATTTTTTTGAGGCTGTACTCTAAAACCCAACTCTCTATATATTTATCCCCCTATAATAACCATTAGCTCCGCACCGGCCCCTCCCCCTTCTGCTCCTTCTTTAGATGGAGCCAGTATTATGGGTAAGGAGCAAATGAGTCGCGCGCGAGACAACACCTACCCATGTAAACACTACCACGCTGTGATTGGTCGAAACCGGTCACGTGATCAGAAAAGGGGCGTGGCCGGAAAATCTCTGGCTTCCCATTGGGCGGTCGAGTCCCGTGACTGGAAAAGTGGAGGGGGAAACGCTCAGTCACATTGGAGATATCAGAGAGTCAAGTCGTTTTCGACACTTGTAAAATTTTTTCCAAACCACTATTCAACCGATCGCCTATAAACCAATGACGTGAGTTTCACGACATTGGTTTGCTAGTACGTTCTGTCACTAGCGAAACGAGACCGCATCGCACGTCTGTTAACTGCATCTGCCGCTTGACGACAACCAGACAAAAGATCACAACGTGTAACGCTGGCGAGCAATCTGGTAAACAGTTTGGTGAACAACGGTTTTGAAAATTTTACAAGTGTCAAAAATGACCTCACCGCTCAACCACTCCTGTGCGACTGAACGTTTCCCCCACCCCTTTTCCAGTGCTACGACTCGACCGGCCAATGGGAAGCCAGGGATTTTCCAACCACATCCCCTTTCTGATCACGTGACCGGTTTCGACCAATCACAGCGCGGTAGGGTTTACATGGGTAGGTGTTGTCTCGCGCGCGACTCATTTGCTCCTTACCCATAATACTGGCTCCATCTAAAGAAGGAGCAGAAGGGGAGGGACCGGTGCGGAGCAAATGGTATTATAGGGGATACAAATAGAGTGGTGGGTGTTCATCGTGCTCACGATTCCGGTAGCTGAGTCGGAGTGACGAGATGCAGGAAAACGGTATCAATGCTACCACCGACCTACTGAATGTGCTGAAATTGCATTCTACAAAATTTGACGAAAACTTTACCCAAAGGCCGTATCTGGTGGGTCTCGTATCCGGTCTGACGGTACCCGACAAAGGGTTCAGCAGTGTTTGTAGTGGTTACAGTGTAGGTGACGCGTTACACGAATACGAGGTGACCAGCGGCGGATACCCGATCACTCCTGAAGAGTTTTTAAAATTGAAATCCTGTTTTGATCGCGTAAATAGACCTTCTTGTAAAAAGCGCGATCGCTTACTTCCAGCAGAAGCGAGAGTGAAACGAGAATATTGGCGAATGCGTTTTAACGCTTCCTATTTGAAACTGAAACAACTAGTTATAGGGACCCGCTACAGGTACAACATGCGCAGGTATATAATCACACCACCGATTACGCAGTGTACGCATCACTATGACGCTCTACTGCGCCGCCTCTGTCGTTTGGATATGATGTCGCCGAAAGATCTGCAAGTGAAAAAGGCGTTTATACAGCGTGACAGACAACATCAGCTACAGTGGCAACAACGAAGACGCGTAATTAGTGACAGCGGAGATGAGAGTAATAAATGTTCTAAACAAAAACCTGTGACACCTCTACTACTACCACCGCCAGCTCCGTCGTGCGTTACAAACAACGTACTGCAGCGACTTTGGAAATCTATGAACGAAGCGGAATTGGTGAATAAAAGCATCAAGGATCAGACTCAGGGTGGAAAAAGCTTTCTGAAACAGTTTGTTATACCAGGCAAGATGTTGAACTGTCTTTACGGCAAAGTGCTGCCTGACCCAACGCTACAACCTGACGAGATCGGACTACCCGGTCATGTAATGGAAAGCGTTTTTAAAGGTTTCAACATGAACAAAATCGCCGCCGTAGTGAAACGAGATCCTGTGTTTTCGATCGACGCTATCACTACGTTCACACGCGTCAAAATGACAAACTACCCGTACATTACCTTACCGTCGGAAATCATCACCAATAAACAGTTGGATTTTGATGGAGACAACGTGTCTGTGGTGTTGGTCAACAGCGGTCGTTGTTTCATCGAAACCTTGCTGCGGCTGTCACCGAAAATACAGATGTACTGTCATTTTTATCGTACGCGGCTTTCATTCAGCCAGACAAATCCGTTTCGCATTACCGGACTGTTGAAAAGTCTACGATCACGAGCGATAGAAGAGGAGGACGCGTTGTACGATGCGTCTGTGCGCGAGACGTTTGGCGACACGTTTGCCTATTGCCACAGTAAAATGTTTACTCGTTCACCTAATCGTACCAGCGCGCAGTTGAACGAAACACTCGTGTCTTTGTCGCAACAGTACGGAGCGCAGACTCCTTACGCTTTTGTCACTAGAGTGCGAGAACTTTCGTTCGGCGGTTTCAACACCAAGCGTATATATCCCGTTGGACCTAACGCCCGTGCGCAGGCGTTTCACGTGGCCGAGTCTGGTAGCAAGGGAACGCCAGACGGTGTAAAGAACATGTTCGGAACCGCTACAGAAGAGGATACCGTTTCAGCGGAAACATTAGAATACGCGAAACTGTTTATCGAAGTAAAGTCTCTGATCAGAAAACAGGGACACAACGCTAAGAAGATGGATTCTGCCTTTCAAAACGTGATCGTCAATCATGAAGACCATCTGACCATGAGGGTCAACAACGTGATCTATGATTTGGGTCACGTCATAAACTATTTACAACGCGAATGGATCATGTCCGATCTGACTATAAAATGTCTCTTGGATGATGTTCAGGAGAGGGTAATGTAATAAAAAAATATATTTATATCATAATGTTTATTTCCAAATTTGTTTTCCTCCAAAGCGTTGAATAGTATTTAACACGCTATCAGTTATCTGGGTGAATACACGTCTATTTCGTGTGTCCTGTAGGCAGTACAGAGAATCCGATACGCGCTGTCTGATATCTCTCAGGGCGACACAGTCTTTCTGCACGTACAACTCGATTGGTATGTTTGCAGAAGTAGCCTCGTTTTGTGGGATGGACTTCGCTAAGTAATCCAAAGCACGTTTCCAGAGTCCTGTTAGTAGTGGTGTGTAGACGGTCAACATGAGGTCTGACATGGTGCGTTCATCCGAGTACCGTGACACAGTCGTCGGTATGAATAGTGGTAGCAATACGACGCCGTACTTTATTAAAAGATTTTGGACATCCTCGATTGTAAATTTATGTCCTTCTGCAAATATGTAGAGACGGCGCACGATGGCGTTCCTGTTGTTGGGCGAATCGTACACGCCCTTGATGAATACGTAAGTGTCAAAAATATCTTGATCGAAATACTTCGATACGCAATTTATATAACCGTCACAAAACACGTCTTTGACGGTGAGCATATCGGCTAGTGCACTTTTTGTCACGACAAAGATCGTACTGAGATGCGATACGGCGTCGCGCAGCAACAACGACCGGGCTTAGCCCTCACCACCTCAACCCGATCCCCCTCCGACCGTCACGGCCGGAGGGTGGATGACGTATCCGCGTCGACTCGCGTCGAACTGATGAAAAAGGCGTTTCTAGATAATATGCCGTCGATATTAGAAGGGAAGACGATCGCGCAAAATCTGGCCGACGCAGATATCGTCGAGGAGGCTGGCAAAAACAGCGACGCAAAAGCAATGACGGCGGCGCGACGGACTGTTTTTCATAGGTACGGGGACGGGTCCGTCACGTCGACACCGTCGGAACGTGTCGTGCGATCACACCTGCGCTACTTGGACCACTTTGAGCCGTTTCGACACGGTCTGGTGACAAAGTCTACATTGTACGAGTTTGTTTTCTACATGATTGTGGAAAAGGGAAAACGCGAAAGCTACACCAAACGCGTTATTAAATCTATAATTACGTATTTGAAAGCTGGCGGTGTGACTGCGCTTGAGGTACCGCTTACAGAGGAATCGAAAGAGTACGTGCAAGGGTTCCGCGGCATGGGCGATGTGAAAATGTCTTTGTTTTACAAAAGCATGGACGCACTGGCCAACGCGCTCGGCGACGATCGAGTAAAACGATTGCTGTCTACGGCGCGTGGCAAACGCACATTGGTGTTTACCGACGATGAGGAGTCTAGTTTGATACGGTACTGTTTGGACACTGTGCGTGCCACTGTTGAAAAGTACACCGGCGTATCGCGTCACAACGACTCTACCGCTGTTGATGACTTTAATTGCCAGCATCAGCGATTCGACTACCGCGTCAACATACTTTCTCAATTGATGGCCGCCGATACAAAGATTAAACGCGTCTACTACGAACGAACCATATTTGAGTTTGCGTTTGCTTATCTGTTGGGATTTCTCAGCGGAGCGCGAATAAAATCTACAGTGTTGAGGTTTTCCATAGCGGACGTTGACAAATTGCTGGCCGGCGAACGTCTCGAAGTACTCACAAAAGGTGTGTTTGTCAACGTGTTCCTGCCGAGCGGTGTGTTAAACAGCGAACGCCGGATCTTGGATAAAATCGTTACGCCGTTAAGAACCGATAGTATTTTGTTTGAGAGTGGCGTCGATATTGGTGCAGAAGAGAATCTAGATAAAACAAAGTTCTTTACAAGAACACCACGACAGTTGGAACTGATGCTGGATCGTGTATACGAGACACTGTTTACCGAGAGGAAAAGAACCAAAGGTGTGCGATGGCATTCGCAACGCCGTAGATATTTGGGTGCTGTAAACACTAGATACGGATTGACGACGGCTAGCGAATCGGTCGGTCACCGCGATACATCTACCACTATGACATACATAAATAATTCTGTACACATAGAGGATGTGCAACGTAAAGCTGGCAGTGCAATAACCGATAGGTATCAAGAGATAGTAAGTGATATATAATTATTATGAATCACGCGAAAGAATCATCTTCTGATGTACCTCGAGAGAACCCGTTCGTGGTCTCGTTTGTTCCGTCTTTTAGAGAAAAACTGTCTAAATCAGGACGGGCGAGTGGACAGGGACCATCTTATCGCGTCATATCTTCGTCCGGTGAGTACAGCAACACTGGGTCAACTCGTAAAAAGAAACGCACCGCGAGTCGGTCACCTGTTAATACAACGTCGTTGGCACCGAGACGAGCGCGTAGTAGAAGTCCCGGTGGGGTGTATCGCGGGGGGAACAGATTTTTGGGTGGTACAGTAGAGCCGGTCAAGCAAAGAACACCAAGTCCGAGTTCAAAAGTGATGAATAGGAAAAGTAAAAAAAGAAGGAACTCTGCGCAACGGTCTAGTAGCCCAAAACGAAGCAAATCCCCACGTAAGAAAAGAAGAAAAAGTCCGAGGAGAATAAGTCCGAGGCGTTGAGCAATCGGAAACCCGAAACCAATCGGAAACCCGAAACCAATCGGTTAACCGATTGGTTGAAAAGTCGATACGAATACCGAATGATAACCCCCTCCTCTGGTTTCCCATTGGTCGGTCAAGTAACGTCACAGGGAGGTGGTGGAAGAATGGGATGCATAAAACCCCCGGTAGGTGGAAGTTAAGATCAGTTCGCTACCCGCTATTCTACACGCATACTTGTTCGCTCCTCAGTGTGTCGCTGCTCTGTGTGTGTCGCTGCTGTGTGTCGCTATGTCCATTTCGGAAATCGTTTTGAAGGCCACCTTTGATAGGAAAAAACGATCTTTTCCTCGATGCGACGCATGTGTTAAGGAAAGTACGTGTATAAGATATCATACTGATCACCGTGGTGTTATATATAAACTATGCTGTCAATGTTTGTGCCGGCCAGCCTACACTTGGTCATTTCCGCTGAAAATGGTAGCTTGTATCCATATGCCAAGGTCTAGTGAACTGCTAAAAATTTTGGACACGGCAGAATTAGTCATCTCTGTTAGGAATACATTAATAAATCAAATTCCATCATTATTGGCGTGTTTTTCCGAAGAGAGGGCCCGAAATTATGAAAAAAAACTAAAGGATCTAAGAACGTTTCCGAACTGCGACATGTGCCGGATATGCTGCACATGCGTGCAGTTCGGAGGGAATAGTTACGGAATCACATGCCTAATGTGTTGTTTATGCATGCAAATGCATTCAAATAAATCATCTCGACAATTCTACTGCACCCATGCACCTAAACTACCGGTAGTATCAAGAATAATGGATGTAGTCGAGGCTTTGCATCATATATCCGAGAGCTGCTCAACGGAACCTACTGGATGCTGCCCTGACCGCGAACACTAGACAACGGTGGACATAGTCCAGGCTTTGCTACACATATCCGAGAGCTGCAAAACGGAACTCACTGGATGCTGCCCTGACCGCCACAACTAGACAACGGTGTACCTAGTCCAGGCTTTGCTACATATATCCGAGAGCCGCTCAACGGAACCTACTGGATGCTGCCCTGACCGCGAACACTAGACAACGGTGGACATAGTCCAGGCTTTGCTACACATATCCGAGAGCTGCACAACGGAACTCACTGGATGCTGCCCTGACCGCCACAACTAGACAACGGTGTACCTAGTCCAGGCTTTGCTACACATATTCGAGAGCTGCACAACGCAACTCGCTGGATGCTGCTCTGTCCGCCACAGCTAGACAACGGTGTACCTAGTCCAGGCTTTGCTACACCTCAGGGTCATCTCCCGCACCCGTCACCTACGTAGTAGCCATCGCGGCCAATGGTTCCGCCACCCCAACGCCGCGGCCCCAGCATCTGGTCAGACAGCAACTACCTCCACCAAAATTTGACAAGTAACTTTTTGTTGAGTGGACAATCGTCTATAAATTTAATATTTATTTTATAAGCGAAAGGGTTATTTTTATTTCATTAGTTAGATGGTTGTTTTATATTTTATAAGTTAGATGTTTATTTCCTATTTAATCCTCTTTACACTGGATAATAGTTACATTTCTTTTAGCTATATAACCTTTTTTTATAATGTCTAACTTAAAAATTCATTTCATGTTTAATTTAATTTCCTTAAATTTGGAACCGGTACTTGTGACTTCGAGTGTTCTGACGATTTATAATCTTATTCTGTTTATGTTTTATCCATCTTGTATTCCTTCTACCAATATTATATAGTAGTACTAAACTGTTTATAAAATTAGTTTATTTCCTGTGAGTTTTGCTGCTGATTTGTGGGACTCTAATATTAGACGTTAGGCTCTTCCTCACACACAGGTTCAATAGTCCAATGAGGAAAAGATTTCATGTACTTAAAATAATATATCCAAATGTATTTTTAGTTTTTATGGAAATAAATTAATCTTGAATCTTGAACCTATTCGAGAACTGCTTAACTGAACCTACTGGATGCTGCTCTATTGTTAAAATATTATGTTTTCAATAAAAATTTATGTTTTGTACATTCTTTTTGTTTTCATTTCACCTAAGAAAAAGTCAGTAAAGGAATGGGTAAAGTGGAGAGTGGAAAGGGCCCACTGTCCACTTTACCTTTTTCTTGTTTAGCCGTTTATACGGATCGGGATCTCGATCACGATTGTCGACTTTTTGGACTTTGTAAAAATTTGTTTCGTCATTCATATGTATCGGGATCACGACCCGTTGTGAAAGCCGGTTGAAAAGTCGATACGAATACCGAATGATAACCCCCTCCTCTGGTTTCCCATTGGTCGGTCAAGTAACGTCACAGGGAGGTGGTGGAAGAATGGGATGCATAAAACCCCTGGTAGGTGGAAGTTAAGATCAGTTCGCTACCCGCTATTCTACACGCATACTTGTTCGCTCCTCAGTGTGTCGCTGCTGTGTGTCGCTATGTCCATTTCGGAAATCGTTTTGAAGGCCACCTTTGATAGGAAAAAACGATCTTTTCCTCGATGCGACGCATGTGTTAAGGAAAGTACGTGTATAAGATATCATACTGGGTGCTGTAAACACTAGATACGCAAACATCACATCGGCCACCGAGAGTGCACCGGCGCATACCTACACCACTGTTGCATCATCGACTTCACCACGCGAGTTTATACCGCCGAGCGAGAGTACACCGGTGAACGCAGTCAGTTATGGCACGTCCACCACCACCACCATCAACACGTCAGTAGATATCAGACTCAACACCGAGACACCGCCACCACCGTACGCGTAAGTGTTTAGTTCACATCGGTAAAGTCGTACCGGGTTACATCATGAGCAACCATTCCGCACAGCGCTATCAACAAGCAGTTTCGCAACAGCACCGAGTGATGCAGCAGCAGCAGCAGCAGCAACAGAAACCGAACATGGCATATCAGTCGCAGATGCAACCGTCACGTAACGCTGGGTATCACTCTACGACATCGCTACCAAAACGGGATGAACTGGAAAAACAACCGCAGCAGCAAATGCAGTCGTCTGTGGAACATCAAGCGCGACGGTCACGACCGCCATCGACGCAAGAAGAATACCAACAGTATCGACAGGAAAGACAGCAGAGGCGCCTATCGGAAAATGCTAAAGAGTTATCGAGCCCTCGCGTGCAATCGACTTTACCACCGCCGCAGCAGGTGACTAGGTGTGGAGAAATTACAATGCCTCGACAAAAAAATATAAGTGAAAAAGAGACCCCGCGGAAATTACCCGATAGCGAAAACACCGGTGACGACTATCGCCCGAATAAAGAGCAGGATCAAAATCACTTCAATCAATCGTTTTTCAAACAATTGTTTGACATGGAAACCGGTCTACCAAAACTGTTAAGCTCTTTGCCAAATTCACTGAGAGTGGACAATTTAAATATAACCCTCGGCAAAAAAGAGGATGACATCCTGCAGACGTCCACAAATTACAACATTGTCGAGCTCGCGTCAATCGTCTCGGCCAATTGGAAGAGGCAAGTGGACGCCTTGGCGTTGCCACCCGCTGAACAATTGAACTTTTACAAACGCCAATACGACCAACTGATGAACGTTCTCTATGTATCGCTGTTCAACAAACTACCGAACAGTGACGAAACACAGCCACGATCGCAGTTGCCAGCTCCAGAAACGGGTAAAAACAGTTACGACGAGCATTTACAACAAAAGAAGCCGACGAGAAAACGAAACGCGCCACCAAACGTGGACTATGAGATTATCATCTTTGAACAAAAAGACCAACCGAATCGCTACACGTACAGACGCGTCGAGTCGGTGGAGAAATATGCAAAGAGAACAAAGCTTCCACGCTACATTCGTCTCACTACACACGGTGACGATCCAAAGAAAATTATCTCCTCTCTGCGAACGATCGATCCCACTTTTGTGGTGGGAAAGGAGATTCATTATGAGGAAGGTCAGTCCCTGTCGGATTTGTTGGGTGAAATGAAAAAGAGGATAGCCGAAGTGTCGTTTGATAGCAAACCAGACTTGGAGTATGTAGAAGAAGATGAAAATAACGAAGACGAGCCGCCGCGCAAAAAAACTAAAGTGGAACGAAAAAAGAAACAGAAAGAATCGGATGCACATCGTGCGGTGGAAGCCCCTCCTCCACCAAACGAGGAAATAACCACCGACGTAGAGGACATGGAGCTTAACGACGAAGACGACATGGAGGCGAAGGAGAAGACAAACGACGGTGACAGTGGAAGCGATAGCGATTCGAGTGACAACAGTTCAACAGTTGACAGTGATGATGAAAATAAAGATGAAAACAAAAGTGTTGAAGTGAAATCACCGCACCGGGAGCCACCGGCATTAGAAGAGTACATTCCAACGGATAGAAATGAAACCACGTACATAAACCGTTACGTGCCGACGCCTAAAATACCGAGAGCGATTAGTCCGCTTCCTGTGGATGTCGATTGGAAACAAGACAAACCTTTGAGTCCGTTATTTCCGGATTCGCATGGATCCAACAAGAAGCGAAAACACCGTTGAATTGTTAAAACTTTAATAAATGTTGTATCTAGATGCCATTGATGTATAATTCATTATAATTTTGTAAATATATATTTTAACCCAAACTTTTTGTTATTTCTTATCCCTTTCAACAAAAAAGAGGTGAAATGGAAAGTGCAGAGTAGCACTTTCCATTTCACCTCTTTTTTGTGTTTATATTCTATAGATCGGGAACCCGATGAGAGTTGTAGATAGTTGTATACCTAACTTCTCGATTCATGATTCATCGCATAGACATTTTATTGGTTGTGGTACTGCGCAACAGTTCCATCGCGTCTTCAACATTTAATATCACGACGAGCCAACACTTTATTTTGTCACAACTCTCTGCTCCACTGTTGTGGGTAGAGCCACGTGACTGGAAAAGTGGTGGGGGAAACTTTCAGTATACTCAGAGTCGGAGAGGGAAGAGGTCGATTTTGAGACCTGTAAATTTTCGTCCACTAGTTAGGACACGTGCAGAGAGAACTTGTCTGTGTGCGACCTATAACCACAACGGGAAACGAGTTCCCGATTCAGGAAATGTGGAAAAAAGATAGTTGTAACGAAAAGCGGAACAAACCACTCTCCGTTTCAACTATTCTATTTCTTGGAAAATAAAAATAAACAGTTAAATAAAATACATATATTTCATAAATGAAAATAATGTCACAATATTGTATAGCCAACGATCGCGGCACATGGGTAAATGGTTATTTCCTTCCTCATCGTCGTTCTCAAATAAGGTGGCGTTGGCGACAGCTGTTGCAACGAAGAACAGTTTTCACGAAGACCATTGAGTCCTGTTTTTACAAGCGTTAAAAACACATTCGCAGAAAAACTTGGGGTAACATTTGCTACAGCATCTAATGAAGTCGTTTGCGTTGAACATGCAACACTTGTCCTTGCAGCAAGTGAACAGATGACGCGATTTGTAGATTTTCAAAGTAACACAAATCGGTGGTTCTAGTTTGTACGATTTACATGCACATTTACAGTAACAAAAATTTTCACAACGACTGCACGCCATTCCGTCCACTACTGTTTCAGGGGTCTTGAAACATTTCTTCTCACAACAGTATCCATCTGTATCGACGTGTACTTCCTTCGGGTTCATAATTGCAGAGCGATTTCAATACACCGATATCACACGGTGAAATACACGTAGCAGACTGTTCAACCTGCTTTTACATCTTTACCCCCACCACGCATCTCTACCAATCGGGAACTCGCTCGAGCGTAGAAGGAGAATGATAGCGAACGGTATCCCGCTGTATCGAAATCCGTAATACTTAAAGCATATAAAACTTGTAAATTTAGCGCGATGGCTTTTCTCACTGTGGCTGCATAGCGAAATCGTAAACAGACATTGCGTTGACATTACGTACATTGAATTCGCCGCCGCGACTCTGTGACCGATACCCGTAGAGAGAAAAATGCAAATCGGTGAATAGTTTCAAAGTTCAAAATCGACCTCACTCCTCGATCTGTAATCGGAGATATTTGCAATCTCGTGCGACGGTCCGTATGCTCTAAAGGAATTTCACTTGAGAGAATACCTCTCATATCGAGACCAACGCAGTACTTGTAAAATTTTCAAAGTTCAAAATCGACCTCCCCTCTCGGCGGCCACGTGTTGACTAAACGTTTCCCCCACCACTTTTTCAGTCACGTGACTCAACCAACCAATAGGAAGCCAGGGATTTATCGGCCACACCCCTTTTCCGATCACGTGACCGGTCTCGACCAATCACAGTGCGGTAGTGTTTACCTGGGTAGGTGTTGTCTCGCGCGCGACTCATTTGCTCCTTACCCATAATACTGGCTCCATCTAAAGAAGGAGCAGAAGGGGGAGGGGCCGGTGCGGAGCAAATCATTATTATAGGGAAATATATAAATAAAATTTTGTTTTTGAGGACAGCGTGTTGAGGTACATCAGAAAAACATCAAGTCATTCTGAGTCTGTTTCGGTAATCACATAAACTGTACTGTCCGCGATGTGCTTAGGTAAATTTCTCGGATCGACTTCACCCGGCCGGTAGAATCGCCTCTGCGTTCTCCTTTCATCGCCGCTATCTACGGCGGTCGCGGAGACCTCGTGCTTTAGCGCTTGCATAATGGGTTGTCCCGGACTACCGGTGCGCACTACACGTCCGTGTAAATTGTAATACATCATCAACGGTCGCAGTGAATAACCCGGCATACCCGGTTCCACCAAGCGAAATTCCGTGCCTATTGTGAATCTGGCGTGAACGTAGTACGAGTAGACTGTGCTCTGTAACACACTGGTATTTTCAACTTGCTTCAAACGCAAGAGAGCGTCACCTTCGACGTTCAACCTGGTTATACGCAGCGCGTGTCGTATCATGAGTTCTCGCAGGGATGGCGATCGTGAGAGCGACGGCAGTTCGTAGATACTATCCATGCGTCGTCTGAACGCAGTGTCCACATCGACCTGATTAGCGTCCGTGCTGAAGATCAGCGCGAAACGGCTCAGCCGTTTGTCTTTGTTGAACACGTCCATGATTTGTAGCATTGTGGTTTTTATGACAACGAGAAAATCTTCGGCACCACCGCCGCCACCGCCACGCTGACCCATCAACACGTGGACATTATCGAACCAGAGTGCGTCGAAACCTTGCCCGTCTTTCGCGTTCTGGCGCGCTCTCTCCACCATCCATAGCATTAGTGTTTCAAAGTTCTTTTCGCTCTCGCCTCGCCATTTGCTCAACAGAGCGCCGTAATCGACTCTATACATTTTTACTTCACCGTCAACGATGTCTTTCAGCTTGGCCAAATAGGCTTCGACAAAGGTGCGAGCCGATTCACCGTCTCCTGGCGCCGCAATCATGAAAATGGCACGCACATCACTCGGCGGTAAACGTTTGTCTAGATTTTCCGCGCGCACCGCGTCTCTGTTGCTTCCGGCACGCAAAAGTTCCAGCGTAGCGGCCATATCTAACAGTTGTTGATCGACGGCGTCTGATTTATTCAGGTCGTCTATCAGCTCCGCGTGTCTTTGGTCCGGCACGTAAGAGACAACACCTGTCGGTAAAGGCGAAATCTCTTGCGCGCCACTGTTACGTGGTGCGTGTATAGGTGCCGCCACTTCGGACGCTGACGCGGTGTACATGCGGTGGATAGCGTTCAGCGTCAACAGTTCGTCGAACGTGTTACGGCACTGGATCATCTGGTTCTCCAGTCGCCTGAGCACGTCGACAAGACCGTCAACGGGCATGTGATAGACGCTGCTAATCTCTTGTCCGTCAGTTTCGTACACTAGACTGACCATTTGGTGCGTCAACACGGTCACGTCAAACACGTACAAACACCAAATTAACGCGCGTTCGTACTGGCGAGTCGGTATTAGTTCGCTGTTGAGGATATCGTAAGCAGCCACCACGTTGGTTTTGTACGTTCCCAACCATTTTTCGAACCACTTGTAAAGGACATTGTACCAATCGCAGTTGTTATTGGTTGCCGTTGACATTGCACGCCCTTACATCGTGAACGGTACGATGGCCGTGGGACGGTCGTTTTTACGGTACATTAAAAGTTTGGAGCATGTCGGTGCGTCGGTTTTCAAGACAAAATCGGCCGCCGACGACGCGTTGAAAGCTGTAAAAGTCCAATTAGAAAAGGATCTCGGTCGCGTCGGCGGCGCCGGTAAAGCCGACGAGTTGGCCAGAGTTTTGTTGAATCGCGCTCGCGTCACCACGGGGCGTGGCGTCGCCGCCGGTTTCCGTGTAGTCGTAGACACGGAGGACGGAATGTCCGCGGTGACGCTGAAAAAGATTGTGCAAGACGTGCGTCGCGGCCGTGTTACAAAAGTACTAGACGGGCTTGGAGTGCCATCGGCTAGTGCCTTTCGCGACAAGGGTTTCGTGGAGCACATGCGCCGCGCCTTGATCAAAGCTTACCCGGACGCGGCCGTTGACGACGCGGTGCGCCGGCTTCGGTCCGTGCGCCAATTGCCGCCAAGCTTGTTTTCAAACACCGTCTACGATTCTGCCGACGATCTGGTCCGCTTGATCGCGAATAACGACGACGCCGCCAGACTGGTGACCGCAATCGAGAAATCTTTGAAGAATGGACGTCCGGTCACGGCAAAAGGTATTTTTTTCGGTGTGGTCTTGACAGCGGGTGGCTTTCTCGCAGTTTGCGCGGCGTTGTTTGAGAGCGCCAAAAGAGCGGCGGGTTGTTGGCGCGTGTACCGAAATCGAGACACTGGTGAAATTGCGTCTTGTCGCGTGCGCTACGCTTCGTGCGAAATCGAACGTGATAGTGACGGTGGTGCTTTACCGTACAACAAGTACTGTGATCACTATCCTACGATTGTGACGGAGACGTCTTGCGTCACAGAATGGACCGGTGACACACCGTGCGTGCGGTGCGACCCGACGGCCGCCACGACCACGGTGGAACATTTGCCCGTTGAAGACTACGTAGATCCGAGTGACATGTACGTGTGCCGAGCGAAACCGTCGTTGGGTGAAATGCTGGGACAAGTGATACTAGACTCGCCGCACGTGCTGAGTGAGGTGGCCGGTGATGTAGTGGACGGGGCGGAAAGCGTGTTTGGTTCCATATGGCGAGTTCTGCAGCGAGCGGCTCTATGGTGTGTCGCAACGTTGGGATTGTTGTTGTGTTTAGCTGCGGTGATATTATACATGCGAAAGTCAGACCCGGATGTTTTACATTCGCCGAACGGTGCAAGTTATGCGCGTGTACATGAGGACACGGATAGCGATGAGGAGCAAGTGGAGGAGGAAGAGGTGGGGGGAGGTAACAAAAGTGCTCCGTAGCGGGGGCTGTTGGAAAGATACACTGAGTAGCACATTCGATCCACTGAACAGCTATCGATCGGTTCATTTCTCTCCAACCGTTATGGCCAACAGGGATGCGTCCGTGCGTGGTGAGCCTACAGCGGAAGACCATAGTGAGGATCTATCAAAAATTGAGATGATTAACTCGTATCTCGAGTCTTGCGCCGACGAGCACAACCTGAAGAAAGCGAAAAACGAGATGATAAACTCGTATCTCGAGTCCTGCGCAAGACGCAAGGAAGAAACGCCCGACAACGAGACGGATAACTTTTGTGACACAGAACGTCAGGTTGCCGTCCGTGAGAACCAATTTGAAGACTTTACGTTTGGCGGTTACGACGACTCGATCGAACGACCCACAAAGAACAGATTCTGGCGTGACGGCGAGGAAGTGTTTACTGACGACGCGTGCGATGGTCTCAGTACAGATTTTCGTGTACGTCTCGTCTATCTGAACATTGCCAAAACTTTGAACCTAGTCAAATCGTGTTCCGACGTTGGTGGCGGTTATATCGCCGCTAACCGAAAGCTGAAAGAATTTCTTCGCGCACTCAGTTCCGAGACGGGTGCTATCGCCCCCGAACAACAGTTTACGATAACACCAAAAGACCGAGCTGGTCGCCTGATGTCAAACTTGAGAAGCCTCGCGCTAGCCGTGGATACTTCAAGAGGTGCCAGACGGTTAGTCGTCAACCAGATGGATCCGCACAGCTGCAACGTGTCCGTCGAGCGTTTGAAAAACCTGTGCCGTTTCAACGGATTTGACATGTACAACGATACGTACGGTACATTGGGTTGCAAGTTCTATCTTCCTATCAAACTGTTGTTTCTCGGCAATCTCGTGATAAAGCACTTTGACCGAGACGACTGCAACGAAGAGGGTGAACGACAAGGATATACAATTTATAACATCGAGATCGGAGACCATTTCGGATCGTATTTCTATACGTTTCTAGAAAATCTGTACGAGGTGTGTTTTGAAAAGTTAAAAACCGAACTCTGTATGTACAAGGAAAAAAAGAGGAAACAAGAAAAGGGGACGACGAACAATTTCAGTGGCGGAACATCTTTGTCAGCACCAACATCATCTTTGGCGTTCCTGTCTTCGCACCACGGTAACGCGCGCTCTTTGAATCACCCATTGGAGAAAATAAACGAGTTCAGTCGTCGCAGCAGTGTAAACTTGCTAGGCACGAGTGGCAGACGTAACCAAGATTCGCGTCTACGTTACATTCGTTACGACAAGGCTACGGCTACGATTGTGGAGGACGAACCTGTCGAAGAATCTGATGCGGTATTTATTTCATCATACATCGGCGTACGTGTCAACCAAGAAGGTGAAGTGCGCATGGACGTTTATGCACGCCATGCGCTTTTATTGGAGCTACACAACGATAAAGAGAATGTTTAAAATTGTAATTTTTGATGTGAAATAAAAACTCTTTTGAGATTAATTTTTTTTATTTTTGTAACAAAGCAACAGACTACATAAACTATCTTAAATTCACAACTGTTTCTCACTAAAGCCTATCAATGGTATAACACAAGACTAGATTCGGTTCTACAAAAGCGATATATTAATATAGGTTAGCTATAATTGAATGTATCTGATAGATGCATCTCTAAACAAATAACACATACCAGTTGTAGGTCATCATTAATAACATTTGGTCTAAAAATTATCAATGTTGGATTGGTTACGGGGTGAGCCTGTGTTGTTGATGGTGACTGAAGCGGCGGAGACTGCTCCGATGAATGTTGTTGGCACTCACGTGGTCGTTGCTCATCAGCGAAAGATACACTCTTTTTCTTCTTTGCTGCGGGCTGCGTTCTGGATTTTTCGTCGTAGGACTGCATCAAAATTTCTTTTCTCTTTTTGAACGGACGTTGTGAAGAGGCGAATTTGTGAGACAAAGCTAGAGAAGAAGGTTCCTTACCGCTGGTCATAGTATCCCCGGTATTCAGTTTTGATTTTTCAACCACCTGCAACGAGTTGCAATTCGTGAACAGCCCTGTATGCGCAGTAGAGACGAACCGTACACTTTTGCATTTGAAAATATCTCCCAAACGAAGCATCACATATACAGTATAGTTGTCATTTTTCAGTGCAACGTAGATGGGTTTGTATGCACATCTCTCTTCGTCATAAATCCACTTTTTATCTACCACCAATACGTTCGACATCCTAGAATCGAATGAAATTGTCGAAGGTATATAATAATCTGCACTAAAGTCACCCAAAGTAGCGAAAAAACTCACATAGAGTCTGATAAGTTCTAATTGGCTCTTGGGATCGTCACTCTCGGTCACTGGGTCCAATACCGCTAGTCTTTTAAATAGGACGAATCTCTTTAGTTTAGGAAATTTGCAACAATAAGTTTCCAAATAGTCAATTCCTTTACCGTTCATATTTATCTTCTCGAAGGCGGCGAGTCCTCTACGTAGATACATCAACGTTGAACCTTGTAGCGCAGGTAAAGACGGTACGGCAAGTTTTCTCTCCGGACGAAAAATGAACTTTTCTTTATTCGACACCTCTTCGTTTATCAATAAAAATGTATCGCCTCTCTGTTGTTGGTGAATTTTCGGGGAGTGTTGTAGCTTTCTCTTCTGTTTGGAGTCCAGATTATGTGCCGTTTCAGAAGAAGATTGTCGATGCTGATCAGAAGTTCCGGGTTGAAAAGTAAATCCTGGTTGCACTCCGGAAGGTCCTGCTTGAACAGTAGATTCTCCTTGGACGCCAGATGACACAGACTGAAGTAAATCAAACGTTCCAGTGAATGGCGCGGCACTGACAGACTCACGAGACGGCTGCACCTCGGAACGTACAGGTGATTTAACGTTTCGACAAAGTCTCGATGATCTACGCATACCAGTTGTTGTAATACGTTTACACTTTGACTTTCCCCTAGCATTACCGAATGAATCAGACATCTCGAGAGAGTGGACAACACTAGTACCGATGCAACTTTTCCGACTGTTCAAATCACACTGATCCCTATCGCGGCACACGAAAAATTGCCGAACGGGTAGGTGGCGCCCTATTTATCATATGAATGAAACCGCCATTTGCGCAAACTCGCACCTTTCTTTCTCTTTTTCGTGGATTCAGCTTTCTCAGAACTTTCATTCTCAATCGAAATCCCGATTATTTAGCGCAAACTCGCACTTTTTCTCTTTTTTTTGTGGATTCAGCTTTCTCAGAACTTTCATTCTCAATCAGAATCCCAATTATTTATGAGATCTATTGCCCGATCGATTAACTATTTTTAATTATTTCGCGGAATCTTTTTTTCAACTACATTCGTCGATCGGAATCACGAAGTCACATGAAATACACACTTTGGTCCATCCCAATGCGTTATAAATATCGGGTTCCCGATACTGTTACGGTGATCGGTATTCCGATTGCAACCCTAGACCAACCTATAAAGCGTCGTATCTGGGAAAGCAAATCAGACTGGTGTTGTAAATCGTTCCGTCATGTTCGAAATCACGAAACCCATCGCTATTGTAAAACCTTTCCATCTGAAACAAGAAAGTCGTATAATATCGCAAAACTTAATAGATTCTATGCGATCAATGCAGTTTAGATTGTTTTTAGTCAGTGAAGAATATGATTGTTTCATTGATATGGTGAGAGAGGATGACTATTCCGCGCCGAGTCAAGAAGAAGCTACTTCGTCGGCCACCACGTGTGCGATAGATGAGTCGGTTCCAGGTCCGAGCTCACGTGGTGATCAACAACAGAGCAGCCGTCTACATCGAGACTCGATGCTACTAGCATTATTGACCGCAGCGCAAGATTCAAGCTCGCATAGTGCAGGCGATCCCCGTCTCAACAACCACAGTTGCTTGCAACAAGAATCAATGAACAACATCATATCGACAGCAGCGCGAGACTCGAGTACTCGTTGTGGAAGTGAGTCTCGTCTTGGTCACAATCATCCGCAACGAGAACCCAAGCAACCCACATCGAGTCAAGAAAACACTATTTCGTCGGCCACCACGTCCACTATGGACGAGTCAGCTCTAGGTCCAGGTTCGAGCTCCGCTGGTAATCACCAACAACGACCAGTGGCAAAAACAACCAGGCGGCACAGAGATGGCAATCGCATACATCCCTATAGCGCTCGACACAAATCTGATCGAGCGTCAACAAGTAAAGGGGTCGTCAATATAGTTATTTCATCAGACGAAGACTTGTAAAAATGTAAATAAACTTTGTAAATATAGGAGAAAGAGGTGGATCAAAGAGCGAAAATTGCCGCTCTTTGATCCACCTCTTTCTCCGCTTGAATAACTGACATAGATCGGGAACCCGAACGGCAATATGTTTCTAGAGAATTTGGATGTCTAGTTCGGTTACGAGATACAAATTACAACTATTTCAGTTTACTCTGTTTCATTCTTTCCTCTTTCAACCGACGTGATACTTCTCTAGTGTAGTGTTTTGAACACGACCTCAATACCCTCTCCTCTGAAATCAATTTTCATATATTTATACCCCTATAATATTATTTGCTCCGCACCGGCCCTCTCCTTCTGTTTAGCCGTTTATACGGATCGGGATCCCGATCACGATTGCAGATTTTTTAGACTTTCTAGAAATTTGTTTCGTCATTCATATGGATCGGGAGCACGACCCGATGTGAAAGCCTTATCCCTTTATCGAGAATAGATAAAAGGGGAACGGAGTTAGCATATCACCACATTCGTTCATTCTGCACCGGTCTTGAGATGACAGCTACTACGTTTCCAACGTGCAAGTCGTGCGGAAGATCCTGCGAGTACTTCCGTTTCCACGGGGACAAATACGGTATATGTTACCAGTGCTCCAATCCATCTTCACGCATACAGTTTACAAAGCTCCTGACCAATACTTCTTCAATGATGGTGACTAAAGCTGCGTGGACAACGAGGGAAGTTAGTTTGGAAATTCAGTTGGCAGCGGAAGCATTGTTAGTACTCTCATCACGACCCCTAAAACATCGTATCGGTCAGAAATCAGAAACCTTGAGAGCGTTATTGGCATTTCGAAAACCATCGACGAAGACTATGGTTTTGAAAAAAATCTTTGGTAGAAAATCAACTTCGGTGAAAAACACATCCAACAACGAAAACATCGGCGTGTCTGCGAAGAACCGTTTGCTGGCAGCAGTCAACGTGAAGGGGACCAAGGACGACTGATGTGCTCAAAACCTCTAGATGCCATTGATGTATAATTATGTATAATTCATGTATAATTTTGTAAATATATATTTTAACCCAAACTGTTTGTTATTTCTTATCCTTTTCAACAAAAAAAGAGGTGAAATGGAAAGTGCCGAGTACCACTTTCCATTTCACCTCTTTTTTTGTGTTTATATTCTATAGATCGGGAACCCGATTAGAGTTGTAGAGAGTTGTATACCTAACTTCTCGAGTCATGATTCATCGCATAGACATTTTATTGGTTGTGGTACTGTGCAAGAGTTCCATCGCGTCTTTAACATTTAATATCACGACGAGCCAACACTTTATTTTGTCACAACTCTCTGCTCCACTGTTGTGGAAATGGCACATCAGAACGCACTGTCCTCAAAAACCCACTTATCTATATATTTTCCCCATAATAATAATTTGCTCCGCACCGGTCCCTCCCCTTCTGCTCCTTCTTTAGATGGAGCCAGTATTATGGGTAAGGAGCAAATGAGTCGCGCGCGCGAGACAATACCTACCAAGGTAAACACTACTGCACTGTGATTGGCCGAAACCGGTCACGTGATCTGAAAAGGACCGTGGTCGAGAAATTCCTGGCTTTCTATTGGTCGGTAGAGTCACGTGACTGGAGAAGTGGTGGGGGAAGGGCTCATTCACCGGGTGGCCATCGAGAGGCGAGGTCGATTTTGGACTTGAAATTATTCGAGTGTTGCGATGGTGGTCTCGATGTGCGAGGTAATCTCTCGGGTAGAATTCCAAAGAGCAAACGCAACAGTCGAGATGTCAACAGGTGGGAATTTCGTTGCCGTGAAAATCACTAGCGCGTAATTTGAGACTGGTGATTTAGAAAAATTTTACAAGTGTCGAAAACGACCTCACCCCTTGACGGCTCCGATGTGATTGAGCATTTCCCCCACCACTTTTCCAGTCACGCGACTCGACAGACCAATTGGAAGCCAGGAATTTATCGGCCACACCCCTTTTTCGATCACGTGACCGATTTAGACCAATCACAGCGCGGTAGGGTTTATTTGGGTAGGTGCTGTCTCGCGCGCGACTCATTTGCTCCTTACCCATAATACTGGCTCCATCTAAAGAAGGAGCAGAAGGGGAGGGACCGGTGCGGAGCAAATTATTATTACAGGGTATATATATATAGAGAGAATTGCGTTTTGAGGACAGTCATTCATAATAAATTTGGACTCGTTGTGAAATGAACCATTTTTGGAATAAAATAGAAAGTATTGATGGTTTGGTCAAAACATATATTTACATCATATAACAAAACCACATTTATCCTTCATCGGAACTGGATGGTAAATATTGATAGTCGTGCCATCCGTTCCAACTACCACGTCGGTTGCGAGCGAAACCTAGAGTTGTTTGTGAAGTAGAAGTACTTGATTCACTCAAACTGGCAAATTTGAAGACACGATACGGTTTCCACCCAAACAGCCTTAATATGAAAAGGAAATAACTTTAACAATATCACACCCGACGATTACGGAGTATGTCACCGCAATTGAAACATACCGGTGGCGACGAACTCACGTCTGGGAAGGTGAACCACGGAACCTCTCTCTTATTGTGGATATAGATCGTGTAATACGAAACCCAATTACACGTGTCGCACATAGTCCAGTACCTGCACTTCTTCTTTAGGAATGTGTATAGCTGCTCATCCCATGGTTTCATGGTTTCATTGTTCCATTGGGGTTTTACTTCAACCACTAATATCCAATCGACCTTTATTTCGTTGATGAAATGTTGAAGTGAGGCGGGTAGTTCCTGTATGCCGTTATGTAACAAATGTTCTGATTTCTTGATTACTGTAGCACATATATGTAGCAATGACTGGATTTTTGGTCTGTACTCCCCGTCCAAAAAGAAATATTCTGATGGATCTCCTAACTCCATTTTCGATGCTAGTTGTTTGAACTAGAGCTTTGGAAGCCCGTATGTAGTTGTTTCTGTGACTGACGAGGCTTCCACTCTGATCACCTATATATCTCCGTTTCCTCACTGTCAAAGTGGGATTCTCGAGTCACCAATTTCGACAGTTGAAGCACGTATGGGGCAGGGGATCGTATGTTTTGGAATAGAATACAAAATGATGGTTTAGTCAAAATATATATTTACATCATATAATAAACACAGTTATCCTTCATCGGAACTGGATGAAGAATTTTGATATTCGTTCCAGCCGTTCCAAGTACCACCTCGGTTGCGAGCGAGACCTCGAGTCGTTGGTGAAGTAGAGGTAGTTGATTCACTCGAACTGGAAGAATAATCCCGATACTCGTTCCATCCGTTCCAAGTACCACCACCGTTGCGAGCGAGGCCTCGTGTCGTTGGTGAAGTTGACAAACTGGAACTGGAGGAGTAATCCAAATACTCATTCGATCCGTTCCAAACACGACTTCGGTTGCGAGCGATAGCAAAAGACTCAGGTGATAGAGAAACCGACTCAATATTGTCTCTTTTCTCTTTCGAATCTCTCTTCAGCGTCCCAGAAGTTTTTACTCGCCACCGATTTCCATCGCACACGATCAAGGGTAGTGATTTCGAAAAGCTAGTTGATGCCATTGTCTGTACAGCAATTTTCTCATGACCTGTGACACGATAGCTTCCATCCATCCAAGAAGATGGTCGTGAATCCTTTTGACCAAGACCAGATGACATACTACACAAATCTATGTCGAAAGTTTCCATAGCTCTACAATACTACTCACGAGAGCTACACAACCCGTACTGTTGAGTTGGATAACAGACAACAACTGACTACCGACAGCACACGCTGAACAAAGTAAGCAATGTTGGAGTGGGGGTGGGGTGGCAAGGATAATGTTTTATGTAAATCAGAAACAAAATTTATTGGTTAGTTTACGATACAAAACAATATATGTTTTATTACTGTGTCATTGCATGTCGCAGTTCTTTCGCCGTTTTACCGTATATGGTGGCGTTTGAGAATGCGACTAACGCAGGCTGTAGTTGGTAGTCGATCCAATCGGCGCTGAGTTTTGGTTTTACAATTGGGGTTTTTTTCTCCGCGCTAATCGATGCTACTACCGGTGCGATTTCACTGGAGCTTTCCGTGACGACTTTTTCACCGTCGGCGGAAGTGACAGGCAATTGTTGTTGAGTCTGTTGCTGCTGCTGCCGCTGTTGTAGCGAATGACCGGATACCAACCAACGCAGAAACAACTGCACTGCGCCTGCCTCGTTGATAAATGCCGTTTTATTGTTCACCGAGTACAGGCGAAACGCGTCTCCGTATCTTGCACGTGACAAGTCCAACACATTTGGATACGGTAGCACGAAAGCCGGGTTGACGTACTTTTCTACCGAGGATTTGTAGTTTTTATAGCCTAGGGCTTTGGCAAAATCGTCCGCCTTGAACCAGATGTGAACGCGAGAGTCGTAAATAACCGGAACTGTATGATTCATTAGTTCCACTGATTTTGGAAACATGTTACTTTCCGTCTCACCCAAGTGGCACAACGGCGCGCGATCTTCCATCTCGATTAGTCTTTTCATCGATGCCATCGCGCCCATTCCCGGTGAACGTTTTCTTTTCTTTGAGTAGCTAGCACCATCATTGCTACTAGCATGTGCTTTTCCCACCTCGTTCGCATCGTCGTCTTCTTCTTCATCGGCCTCTTCAAACTCCTCGTACACATCTACACCGTCTTCGCGATCAATACCAATATCGTCGCAGTCACCACCACAATGCTCGTTCTGTTTTCTTTGTTTGACAGGTGGGCCGGTTGATTTGTTCTCGCTGTTATCATCTTGATTTTTCTTTTTCCTATCTGCGATCTCATCGAATTTCCGTTTGAAACCAGCTGCAACGTCCACTAATTTAACTGAACACTCTTTAACTTCCATGCCGGAGGCTACTGGTGGACTTTTTTTGCTTGTTGTTTTGATATCTGACACAACGGTGGTTTTGTCCTCGATTTCCTCTCGCGGATATTGCGACGGAATATTTTCACTTGCCTTTTGCGGATCAAACAAAGACGGAGGCTGATCTTCTCCGCGTTCGACGGACATGGTTTTGTCATCAGATTTAGACATCTCGGCCAAATGTGCTTACGACTTGTAGACAAGATTTACGTCACTTATAACTGACAGACTCGGTTACCGCAAAGCGACTGCCGCTAGCTGCAGTTAGTCAACAGAAAGAAAGGAAAGGAGGGGATGCGCATGTCAACGTGCGCGGAGCGTGTAGCTGCAACGAGTCAACGGAGAGAGTGAAAAGGGAGGGGATGCGCGTGTAAACGTGCGCGGAGCGTCTCTGTGGACATCATTTTGTCGGCGACTCACTATTGGACACGGTCTCTTTGCGAGGATAGAGTTTATGAGCAAAACGTTAGAAACATGGAAAGGTTTTACTTTCTAAAGTGTGAACACCGAGATAACCGGCCCCGCACCGTTCCGTGGCAGACCGGTGGTTATCCATCCGCCACCTCTGCCACTATTGCACGATCGTCGTGCACGGTACGCGTTTATGGCAAAAACGAATTGGGCGAGACTATTTCCGTAGAACTGTTAAACTATCTACCCGAGTTTTACGTTTCTTTTCGTGACAGGTCTGTCTGCGCTCGCGTAATGAATGGTTTGATGAGACGCATGAACAAACTCAATGCAAACGCCAACCCGAACCAACTTTTGGAATCATCGTCTACGAATCATTTTAGCTACATCAAGGGGATGGAAAACGTTACAGGATACAGTTCGCTCATCATTGACAAGGACCATCAAGACAGAAACGCAGCTTCTTCTGGCAAAAAGTATGGAGACACTTCGCTAGCGTTCACGTTTCGCGTGTTTGTGCGGTGTTTCAGCCACGTGCGTTCGGCGATACAAGAGGTATTGGATACGGCCGACGAAATGGTTAGTGAAAGAAGATTTGGAAAACACAGTCATGATATACGATTTTACCAGAGTTCATTGGAACCGGATGTTCTTGTGGCGGAAACTTTAAAACTGAGACCATGCGAGTGGGCGCTGTTTGATCCTTCAGTATGCGTCAGGACAACGTTCAACAATCCGTATGATAAACTGCGACTATCGTCTGTAGTGGCCGCGCCATGTCACACATACTCGTACGATTTCGAAGAACACGTTGTATCAGAGTCACGTGTTTCAGGCCGCTTGGCGTACGACAAGAAACCATTCACCTCTATAGAAGAACACGAAACATCACCAGCACCACCACCACCAACAGTTAGCGTCATGTCTTTTGACATAGAGTGTCTGGCAAACGATGTGAATGTCTTTCCTACACCCGACGTGTGTGCTATTATACAGATTGCGACGGTAGTGGTACAAGATGCCCTGGACCGACAACCAAACCCGCCGCGTAGGTGTCTGTATACCGTACGTGACTGCGAACCCTTGTACGGATCGGAAAGCGGCGCCGACCAATGCGTCGTGAGATGTTTCGACAAAGAGCGCGACATGTTGGCCGCCTTCTGCGCGGACCTGGTAGCTGTGGATCCTGACATCATTACCGGATATTATATAGAAAATTTTGACCTACCGTTTCTCTTTGCGCGTTTCCAACACCATGGTCTGACACCGGTTTTTGGCCGTCTCGGGTTGGTCTCGTATTGTGTGAAGAACGACAAAGGTTTCGGTACCTCTACGACGGGGAGAAAATACTCGTCACATGTGACCAAATCACATTTTACCACCGTTCACGGCCGTACCGTGTTCGATGCGTGTGTATACGCACGCAAAGAGTTCACTATGCGCTCCTACACGTTGAATGCAGTGGCCGAACGTTTTCTGGGCACGCGCAAGGACGATGTACATTACACACAAATACCATCCCTGTTTAATGCCGGGTCACGTGAACGTGCGGTGCTGGGGCGTTACTGCGTGAAAGACGCTCAGTTAGTGATAGATCTGTTGTTCAACCGGCGTACATTTGCCAACATGTTTGAACGTTGTAAAGTGTTCAATACGATGTTGGGTTTCTTGCTTGACCGCGGGCAGCAAGTGCGTATCACATCAATGTTGTTAAAATGGTGTTCAGCTCAAAAGATTCTGATTGATGACTGCACCATCAAGTACCGCACCAACGATGACGATTCTGCGGATGTATTGCCGTTAGATACGTCGAAGGGCTTTGAACAGAAAACAGATTGTCATGACGCAAACGGAAACCGCGCGGAGAACGAGGAAGAGGGCTACGCCGCAGACGGAGGTGGGAAGATGAAAAACACTCGTTACGACGGCGCCGTAGTGATAGAGCCAAAAACAGGTCTGTACCGCGATCCGGTGGTCTGTCTTGACTACGCGTCGCTGTACCCGTCCATCATGATCGCGCACAACCTGTGTTACACAACCATGATAACAAATACGGAACACGGTGCTAGGTTGATGGCACGAGGTGATGCTGAACGCAGTCCAGTCGGTCATTACTTTTTAAAGAGCGAAACAAAGAAAGGTGTTCTACCGGCTATATTGGAAAAGCTTATTTCCACCAGATCCGCGGTTCGCGCTCGCATGGCCGGTCTAGACAAATCGTCCGTAGATTACACTCTGCTGGATGGACAACAGAGCGCATTGAAAATAGCCGCCAACTCGATATACGGAGCGACCGGTTGCCGGGAAGGAAAACTGTTTTTTCTCCACATACCGTCCAGTGTGACGGCTTACGGTAGAGAACTGATAACAACTACCAAACGGTACGTAGAGTCCACGTACGCAAATCGCGAGGTGGTCTACGGCGACACCGACTCTGTGATGGTGCGCATGATCGGTTGGATGGAGCATACGCCTGTCCACCATCTGTGGGAGTGCGCGGACGCCGGCGATGAGATGGCCGCTGCCGTCACGAAGCTTATCAACAGACCGCCTATACGTTTGCAATTTGAAATCGTTTATCTGCCGTTTCTATTGGCCAGTAAAAAGCGTTACGCTGCCGGTATCTATAAATCATTGGACCGAGTGAGAACTATCGCTCGCACGGAAGGTGTGGACGCAGCGACCGCCGCACTAACCGCCGCTGGTCGGGACGTATGCTGTAAAGGACTCGAAGTGGTCAGACGTGATAACTGTCTTTTGGCGAAAAATACGTTGCAGAGAGCTATAGATATGATTATGGACATGGAACCACTCGAACGTGTCATGAATGAGATGCGTGACTGTCTCGCCCAGTTGTTACGAGGCCAGGTCAACGTGCGAGATTTAATTATATCGAAAGAATGGTCAAAAAAGACAAAAAACCCAACACCTCACGACAGATTGGCGCAAAAAATGGCCGAGAGGAACCCCGGTGAAGCTCCGCAAATCGGTGATCGCATACAGTACGTGGTAGTGGCGCAAAATGAACGTGAACCGCCCAGGAAACTGTTTGATCGAGCCGAAGATCCCCTTTATGCACTGGAACACGGGTTGGTGGTTGACTATATCTACTACGCAAACAACCAGCTGTTGAATCCGTTGACAAACCTGTTGGCCGTAGTGATTCCAAAAGGCTGTGGTGATAGTGGTGATAATAAAGAGGAAATCAAAGACATACTGTGGCCAAAAGTTGTGAACGCCGACGGGCGAAAAATCGAACGACCCGGTAAACGGCAAGTTGTTGGTACGTTGAAAAGACCTCGTAGGAATACTAAATTTGACAAACCTCCACCAAAGAATGCGAAAATCACGTCGTTTATCAAACGTCAGGTAGTGGTTAGACAGCCGTTACCTCCACCGGTACCAACGGAGGGTGATGATGCTGTATTGAGAGATATTGAGGATATCTGTTCAAAGCTAGTCACCGAGTGTATGTTGTGTAAATCAGGAGAGGCGGAACGTGTAGCAACTTGTAAGAACCGCGATTGTTCAACCTTGTACGATCGTTACGAGCAAAAGAGGAAAATCAGAGCGGCTGGACTCGACGGCCGTGTAAAGAGAGATATATCTGATGTTTTGGGTTTCTAGATCGAGCACCCGCTTTCTCCCTCTCGATATTTTTGATTCCTAGTAATTTGATTCGAGCACCCGCCTTCAATCTCTGCCCCCTCCTTTTCAACACAATGTATAGTAAGCGCTGAACTGCGCTAGTCTGAACTGTACTGTTGTCGAGGAAGCATCAAGTACCATGCACTACGGCGAATTATCTATAGGCACCACGAGTGTTCGCAATACTGCGGACGATAACGGCGGTTACGTATCTATGGATGGCTTCAGAGCGAGGACCTACACAAGAAATGGTGGATTTGACGATGAAAACCATTACAAAGTACCACCAGTTCCTAGACCCGTGTCGACTTTCAAGTCGTTTGGTTCTATCGCGGCATCACCATCTTTACCACCGCCACTGCCGTCTATGACTCTACCCCGGGCATTTTCTGTTAGTAGATTGCCACTGCCGAATATCAGACCACCTTTGGTAAATGCCAAACCACCTCAGGTTCCAACATACTTCAGGAAAGAGTCACCGGTTGTAGTAAGGACTACTCTGAAAACCAAAACTGCCGACGAACCTTCCATAACGTGCAGTCGGTGCAAACCATCTGTGCGGAATGAAGTGGAAAAGGCGTTACACGAACTTTCGGACCTAATGGATTCTGCTACAGAGGACTTGATGGAAACTCCTGTGAACGTATCGCCACTATCGACGCCATCACCACCGCCGTCTTCACCAACACCACCCCCGTCTTACAAATCCAATTGGTACCCGTCTCCGCAGTTGGTTCCTGGCTACGTACAACCAATTTCGAACGAAATGGAAGACATCAATCGTAAACTCAACATGTTGGTTATTAACATGAGAGCTCAGAACAAGAAGATTGACGACATCAGACGCGTGTGCACAGAAAAAAGTGATTATATGTCGTTTGAAGAGTTGGACAGCTTTCTGACACCACATTCGGACTTTGATTTCGATCAGGCCTTACCGTCACCGCCCAGCAAACATTCTACACTACCACATGTTTCCTGTACAAACACACGCCCCGGACGGTCTTGGGGGAGAAAATTGATAAGTTGTGTTAAATTTGGTAAAAAGAACTAAATAAATGTATTGTTTATCTTTATATTTTGTTATTTTTCCCCTACTCTCTTGAATACCAATGTCCGTTAGATAGACGTCTGTTTTGTGATAGTGGTTGTATTCGTTTTGAAGCTGTTTGAATCCAAGATGTTTTAAAGTTGTTACAAAACACCCTCACTACTAAAATTTATTACTTCTCTTTGGAAATAGCTTAGATAATGGATGTCTCAAGAAACTGTAAACATTTACTTGAGACATTCCCCAAAGTTAAGCTATATCCAAACTCTTTTTGATCTATCGGGTTCTCGATATCTTTCTTAGTGGTTGAGTACGGACATCCGACCTTGAGTGTTAACCTAGACATCGGCTACCCGTTCTGGGTTCTCAACATTCTAGAAAAATCCATTGATTGATTTTGGGCCGATAACACGCTTCCGAAATCTATAAAAGGACCACCCACGCAATGGGTAGAGCTTTTCATCATGGAACCACTACCTAAGAGAGACGCGTCCACTTCACGGCAAGACACCGTTCCACAGCAGACACAATCCTCTTCTGAAACGTCGAACGCGGCAATCGGATCTTTAAATTCCTCTCGGCAAACCAAATCATCGAGTGACGGTTACAAGGAACCCGAGAATGTGACATCACGACGCTCCACCACCGAGGCGATTGGTGTCCGTTGCAAGAGCCGCACCAACTGGTGTTACCGATGTGAAACGATGCAAACGAGACTCATCAGACACATGATAGCGAAACACAAAGACGCACCCGAAGTGCATCGATATATACTCACCACTGATCCGGACCCAATTTTACAGAAGACCAAAAGGAAAGTAATATGCAAAGAAATCACAAGCAGGTCTAACCATAGTTATAACGAGAGAATGGCCAATCTAGGTGAACGCGGTAAACCACTGCCGATCAAACGGAGTAGCAAACACATAGTCACAGAGTTATCGCACGTCGTATGTCCTGGGTGCAAGGGTCTGGTGACGAAAAAATACTTCAAGTCCCATGCGAGAACCTGCAGAAAGAAAATACCGATAGAACCCGGCGCTTCCACAAAAGCAACGTTCCTACTACCACCACTTGATACCAAGTACGAAGCGCTTAAAACTCACGTATTCCCAAAAATGAATAAAGATGAAATCAGTTATATCGCCCAGTCGGATGATCTTATACTGCAGTATGGTCGAAGGTTCTTTCAGACGCATCAGTCCAATCATCAGCGCCACTACGTTTCAAGCCAGATGCGCACACTCGCCGATCTGTTGATACGCTTCAGGAAAGCGGAACCGGCTCGTGTTAAAACTCTTACCGACTGTTTGGATCCGACCAATTTCGACGGTCTATGTGCGGTGGTGCGCGAGTGGTGTGGTTTGGATGTTTCGAATGGTCTTTGTCGCGTCGGTAGTATACCCAGGCGACTATGTAAAAGTCTAAAGGTTTGCTCCAAAATCACATGGTTCGAGGCCATCAAAAATAAATATCTACCGATAGAACAACAGTTGGAAATTAGAGATAAACACGAACGTTTCATGGCACTCATGGAGTGCGATTGGTCTATGGAAGTGAACAACGCCGCCGACAAAAGTCTGAGAATACAGAAAATGAGTAAAGAGGACAAGATGCCGCTCACCGAGGATGTAGTGAAATTTTTCAACTCGATGACAGAAAAAATTAAGCTCATCACCGCTCGGTTGCGAGACGGACATGATGTTGCAACGTACGCAGATCTAACAAAGGCGTGTATCGCCTATCTGATCGTCTTCAACTGTAGGCGGCCAACAGAAGTGACTTATGCGACGGTGACCAATTATAAAACCACGTTGAAAACAAAGAGCGACGGTATGGCTGTGTTTACGGTGGCTGCTCTCAAGAACGATGTGAAAGTACCGATAATCGTAACGCCTACAATCAGGTCAGCGATTGATGCATTGTTGGATAACCGCGCAAGGTTGCTCGTTAAAGGTGATCTGCTCTTTGGTAAACCAGATGCCACGGCGTACAGCGGAGGTAATCTGATAAATGCATACAAAATGGAAATGGGTTTGGAGAAACCTAACGACTTTAGCGCGAACGGGTTTCGTCACTACTTAGCTACGGTGTCTCAGTTGGATCCCGAGATAAAACGTCATATGCCGAAATTCCTAGGGCACACGTTGAGTACACATCAGCGATTTTATGAGATGCCTATGAGCGACATACATTTGGACATTATCGGTCCTTCACTGAGTCGTTTGTGTCGCGTTTCAGACAACGACGAATGTACTACTACAACCACCACAGATAGTGATTTACCTTCGGCGATAGATTACGAGAACCCAACTCCTTGTACTTCTAAACAGACACCCACTGATTTCTGTTCTGGTATTATACCTTTGGATGTATACAACAATAATACATCCTCAGATTCCGATAGTTTGGATGGACCGACGGATCTGTCTGAACCCCATACTTCATCATTGCCACCCGCCACCTCCACGGCCGATATAGAGGTACGCAAACAAATATTAGGACCTGTAGCAGCGGAAACAGATACGGGGCGTGACAACTCGTCACCATCATCGGTCACTGCAACGACCGGTGCAGAGTTACGCAAACGAAATACAAGACCCGTTACAGTGGAACCAGATTCGGAATGTGACAGCGACGATCCGTCAAAAGATCCTGATTTCAATGTTAAAAAGCCCACTTTCGGTGGTAGTAAATGTAATGAAACAAGTTCGGACACGGATTCAGACATGTTTGCATCTCCTTTGCGGGTTGTTCGTCAAAAGAACAGATGGACGACACCGGAACGTAAAGAACTGTACGACGGTTTGCCGCGTACGATGCTCGGTGTCGAACGAGCGGAACGAGGGAAGATTCGTCGAGTTTGGGAAAGCTCCAACTTTATCCGCAAGCGTCATTCTCTTCAAACAACACGTATCGAAGTGAGCAAACATTTTACACGAAAGAAAAAGCTTGCCACCCCGATACGGAAATCTATTTTGGATAGGTTAAATGAGACTGAGTAAATTGTTTTGTAAATTGTTCAATAAAGGGTTTTCTTTCTATGTTTTATTGTTTGTTTACCGTGTGTATGTACGTGTGTGTATTCTGTTTTCTTGGATGAGGTGGGTGAAACAAAAGTTTACTTAACATACAAAAATTTATTTACATACTTTACTTTGCAATGCATATTCAAAGGCGTTTTGCAGGATCCAGAATAGTAGATGCGGCTCCATGTCATGGAGTACGTTTTTCACCTCCAAAAGCCGTTGAATATCGTATCGTTGATTAGGTGATAGGCGACTGTCGTTATACATGAAAATATTCTGTTGGTCCATATGCAGTCCAACTGGCATTTGTATATCGTCGTTGAATCGTGTCGTGGTCTTAAACGTCTGCCGGCCGTGTTTTGAATAGAAATAGAATCTGGTGTACGATAGGTACCACAATACGGTAATCGCAAAATAATCCATACATTGTTGAAACGTACGCAGAACAATAATACCACGCGCGTCCTTGCATGTAATCAACGTAGCATTCCCGTGAGTTTGCGTCGTTGTAGCAATCTCTTGGGTGGTACATCCTGTTCGTACAGAGTCAAGTTTCTGGCGCATCTGTAGAGCCTGTTCCTTGGCTACGGCGTCAGGATGTGACAGGACCGCGTCAATCTCGTCCGATCGCGATGTGTATACAGCAGACAGCAGACGTGAAAAAACTGTTGCAAAAGCTACGCTGATTTTGATTCTGGATTCAGCATCACACGAGTTATCCTGTTCGTCGTTTTCAAACAGAATAGTGCTTAGGTAGTCAACCTGACATTCTGTAATCCGGCCGCCGTCATTCTCATACATTTTGTCAAACTCTAATTTTAACAAACGAATATTCTCCTCGCTCGGGTTCACGAGTTTACAAACATAGTCGTTGCCTATCAAGACTAAACACGCAAAATGTAATGCGCGCTCTTTGGCGTCAAACAATTTTACATGCTGAAACATTTCATTCGGGCCGTGTACGTACTTGAAGTTTCCTGGCACTCTCGGGTGTTGGTACATTGTCATGACAAACCCGATGTCCCAGTCGTGGCCGAATACATAACAAGTGTCGACTACGCCTTGAACTAAGTCGTCGTGCATCCTATAAAAACATTTCCACTCCCCCTCACCAAACGGCACGCTGTCAGGTGGGAACTGTGTGACGATAGCTGATTCAATGACCCGCTGAAGGATTTCTTGTTCAATATTGAGTCCCAACTCGCATAGAAATTTCTTCAGATTTTCCTCGTGGGCGCGTGCCACAGCCTCTTTCACAGCTTCCGCGATTCTTTTGTAACACGCGACTCGTGAGGTGCACGCCAACGAGATATTCTCTCGCCTACTGCGACTCGTTTGCTCGTAGCGTTTCGCTTTTGGTGAACAAGAGTCGTAGGCGAGGTAAACACGGTACGCTTTCGTCAATAGCGGCTTCAAAGCATCAACTAATGTTTCAGCACATTCAGCTGCAATCTGGGCGATGACAAAACTTTCCAGTTCACATTTGATGACACCATTGGTTTCGTTGGCATTGGTATCACCGTTGGCTGTAGACAACAATTTGATGTAATGCTCATTCTTTTCTAGTGACCTTTGGAGGCAGTTATATTGAAAAGAAGCTAAATCTATGTATATACCGCTTCGTTCACACGTCGTTTGTTTATAACATTCCATCGGCTTTACCTCCGCTGACTTCGGTGTTGACACGGCCACTGCGCGGTAACACACCTCGTGGTTCGAAAAATCTTTAACATCATAGCTTACACGTCTGATATCAAACTCTTTGAAACAATGCTGACCAAAAAATATCTGCGCGTACGATCTAAAGTTCTTGATTCCCATCACTGATTGGGCGAAACTAGTTTGTAGTGTCCCGATAGTATTATCCCGAGCTCGTTCCACGCAGTGCCGTAGCCACGAGTGGAAATTCCTATAGACAGAAGATCTGGAGAGTCGAGGACTCGTTGTGACCGGTGACAACGAGTCGTCGCCGCCTCCTTTTTCAAACTTAACGAGATGTTACTGTCAATGTTCTCCGTTGGTGTACTGGTTGTTTTCTCCAACGCGATTAGGCAACGATCTGTATTTGGGTTGTCTATAATCACTATATTATATACACCCATTTTTGTTACGCGCGACGAGAGGTTTGCGGGCAGATTGACCGCCATTCGACTTGTTTTTCGTTTCATGAAACATTGTAATATCCGTGAGCGCGACGGTCTAATGTGATCAAATACGAAAGACTCGACATTCCAGTCGCTACTGTGGCGAAAACGCTCGGCAATGACGCCTTTGATGGGTGATACCAAGTCTACAGCATTCAACATTGTCACATGAACGCTGTTTGTGTATACATGGTCCTTAGGTAGTTGAACCTTGTTAGTGATGCGCTGTAACCGCTGAGTTTTAGCGGAGCGAAACAGTGATTTCAATTTTTGTTTTTTGGATCTTTTTAACGGTATTGCTGAACACACAACGCCGTCTCCGCGAAAGCATTCGTTTACTAATTCTCCACGTGAGTCTATTTCTGACGGACTGTTTACACCCGTTGCGTTCACAAGCACGTAAACACAACTGTTTGGTTTCAGGTTCGTGTTTAAAGTTTGGTGAAAAGCAAGACCACTGCGTAGTTTATTCTCGTTGTCATGTAACACGGGGTATTTGTTCATCAGCTCGTTCACAATCTCAGATGTATGTTGGTGACTTGTCTGACTGTCGGTCTGACTGTCTGAGTTCAATCGCCAAAAGTCCGGGTCTATCATAATATCATCTCGATCGTCCTCTTGGTGTAAAAATAGATTACTTCTATACCGTTGCCACTGTGAATGTTTTACATTGAGATTACTGAAAGGTATCATCTCATAGAGACTCGGTAAGTCACGGCAGACGCTAGCCAATATCTCTTCCCGTGGATTTACCAACTGGTGAAGAGATTTTATACAACCGTAATGCGGCACACCGACTCCATAAAAAAGTACAATTTTCCCGGCAAGTGTTTCTCGCAATTTCAATTCTTCAATTGTTGTGAGCCGATCCTTTTTTAATACGTATTCCAACATATACCTACAGATCAAACCACCCATGCTGTGCGCCACAAGTAAAATATCATCGTAGGCGTTTACCAAATTTAACAGAGTGTGGTATAACTTATTTGCAGATTCGACGTTACTAGATGTCCAATCATATGGGAATGTCATCAACCGCGCACTCACTTGCATTTGAGATTGTACATCGCTAATAACTCGTCGCAGACGTTTTAAAAACGGATCATAAATCTCACGAGTATAAAGTCCGTACAATGCTTTTACAGAACCGATAACGGCGACGGGAGTTTTAGCATGGTGACGTATACATTCATACTCGTCGGCGTTCATAAGTTTTTCCATATGGAAAGAATTATCCTTGCGAGCTGACCTAATGGCCACCTCAACTAAATTGTCGATGAACGCCGGTGGCCACGCTCTTTTACCGCATTGGTCACACCACAATTCCGTTCCTTTGATCCCGGGTACAAATACACATAATACACGGCGTTGCATTTGTAAGACAATGTAAAATTCACCGTAAAGTCCCCTTCTCTTACTATGTTCACGCAGTAGGACTTTTGCGTGTTGCGACGTATAGAGTCGAACTGAATCGAGGGTTTATAACACCAATATGTGGGGGAATATCCATTCGGGATACCGAATGGATATTCCCCCACATATCTCCCCACCCCTTAACACATCAGCCAATCGGGATACCGTTTGGTTGTAAAAGAGAAGAAGAGGAAAAGTCCTTCCAATGAACGGGGTACCGCTCGGTCACGTGGGATTCAATTAAATGCAGTGGGGATGAAGCAAAACGCTTAAATACAGCTCTCGGTAGTGGGTTCATTCAGTTGAATTCACCGGAGGTACTTGGAGGTGTACCGGTCATAGTTTCAATCGAGAGTTCGCATATTTTTTAGATCGCTTTAGTTTCCTTGTGTTTTATGTGTATGTTTTTATTTTTTTGAGTTATGTCTCAAGACAATCACCACTTCAGTAACAACAAGAAGACGCAGAAGTCAAACCATTACCACAAGAAGGTGACTGACAGGCAGCGATTGGAAGCTGTGTACAAGGACCAAGTACTATACGGTAATAGTGGTAAATCCCCGGCTACTCCGCAGAGACCGAATGAGGATCAGACTTTAGCTACATATTTAGTGGAAGGTGATCAATCGTCGGCCGTTCTACAAGGACAATACACCCAGGTGCCAGAACAGCAGCTAGCACAACAGCAGATGATAGTGTATCTCGATCAACAATCTACATTTCAGAACATTCCGGTTGGTCATTTTCAGTTAGACCAGTTAGTCACCGAAAATCAAGAATCTGGTAACGACTTTGTAACTGAACGGCCAGAGGAATCTACTGACGTAATGTATACCTCTCAACACCACCAACAACAACGAAAAGGGTCAACGCCTACCTACAATACATCGCCTCGTACCCCACTTGAAAGCTCGTCTGATATGATACCAATTCAAAACAACTTAGATCTGGAGAGCTGTTTGATGTCCCCAAACTCGCCAAAGTCACTCGTGTCTCCTACACATCCGAATACGGACACGACCCGTGGGAGTATTGTAAGCCATCGGTCGCCAAGGAACGCGTCGTCTGGGCCTTGTTCACCTTACGTGCCGACGGCCAGCAAGAACAACATCAACTCAGCGGCTTATGTACCGACACCTTACAAGAGCATCAAAGAAACCACTACGACGAAATCAAGTGGCTCGTCGTCACGCGGTAAGAAAATCAGTTTCAACGACTGTGTTTCGGCGCGCAGCACGGATGTGGATAGTGATACGGAAATGGAAGATAATGGGAATAAAAGGGAAGAAGAGGTTTCTAGAGGAAGAATTTTCCAAATCTTCAGTGAGATATATGCTCCTGAAAAAAATAACATTATCGAAGAATTGAAAGCTTTTGAACGCAGGAACACGGGAAACTCGGATCACACGACTCTATATAAAATCAACGAGACTAGAATGAGGTTGTTGGTATCGGTGGGGAAATATACCGATAAAAAAAATGGCAACGCTAGGTTCGAGAAAGGATTTACTTCATTATTTAAACACGGTGTACCCGACTTAGAAAAGTCGTGGCAAAAGATAACTCAGACGGGTGCGTATATGGATACGGTGCAGGACAAAATCTTTAAATCACTATGGTGGATGTTCGTGCAACTAGCAATGTGCTTCTGTGAGCTTTCCAACTCAGGAAAAAACTCAGTTCTAGTGGCTGCCTCTAGTAATATGAGGCGCGCTAAAGTGAGATCAATGGAGACAGTTCTACGTTTGGCGGTCGGACTGAATTCTGCGGTGGACAGATACTATGGAAAGAAAACCCATATCGGTGACGAGATAGAGGAGTCGGATTTAGCGGAACCCCCCTCACCTTCACCTCGGAAGAACATAAAACGTCCCTATCGGTGTGAAGAAGATGCTGAATCCGATACTGCATCAGTCGTTAGCGTCAAAATCTCTAGACGAGATGGTATTATATCACAGATTAATGGAATACAGTATCAACATCCAAATCAACATTCCTCTGAACGTCAAATTGTTGTGTGGAAAACAAAATCCAATATACATCTATCTAAAGGTACGAAGAGATCTGTATTGAATAGTATTGGAAAAAAATGCTTAACGTTCACAAACAGTGTAGAACTATTGGTTCTGGGAATTAGTGAAAGTGTTTTTGGAAAGGCTTTATCAGATCAACTCGAAATAAGCAACGCAATGGGGGCAGCAGAAGGGGAATTCAGCGAGCAAGCGATGCAGGCCATCGGAATTTTTGTAAATCAAAAACAACTGTCTTTACCGAAGACTCTGATCACTTTCGACGCGATCAGAGAATGGGGTACAATCTACTGCACGGCGTTGAGAAATGTGTTATGTGAAGCGAACAAGACCATTGGCACATCGTTTGAGAAGGACGTCCTGAAAAGTCGACTACGCGAAGAGTACGGAGTAATGAAACTCAACATACAACGAGAGGTTGCTGAAAGTTTAGAAAGATATCAAAGTACGTTTCAACAACTAGCAAAAATAAATGACTTTTGTTGTTACATCATTTTTGGTGTTAGCTTCAGTGATGAAGGGGACGGTTCGGTAGATACGTCCGTCCTTGTAAGAAACATTATTTCCGCGTGGTATGATCTCGGAAAAGTCCCGTTAAATTTGAAGCAACACGAGATTGAGCGCTTAAAGAGAACTTTATGGTGTTTTCCATTAGCAGAGCTGATGAGGCTCGGAAGATTTAGCTTCAACGACGAAGTTGAGGGACGCGTTTTTTCTTCATGATTTGTGATTTGAGCGATATGCTTGACTTTATGGTTTTTCGTTTTCGTTTCATTCTTTTCTGTGTTTTTTTTTTTTGTTGGTGCATTTAGTATATTTTTTATTGTAGTATTTTAGATTTTTTTTTTGTTTAGTGTTTTTTTTTTTATTTTGTTTATTCACACGAAGTTGAGCAGAAAAATATACAAATAAATTTGTTTAATTCAACAGATATAAGATACATGGGGATTGTTATGTCATACGACTACACTAGAAATCTATATTATAACAAAAGTGTCTTTATTACTCTATGAAATATGAACTTAAAAATAAATACTTTTCAATTGTTTCCTGTGATGAGCTACGCCTTAGCAGCTAAACTTAACATAATAAATTGTATATGGGTAAGGTGTTGAATCTAAAGTTCAGCTATTTAAATCCACCTGACCGAATCATCTGCAGTTGTATATACAAGTAAAATTAAATCAACCTTATATAAATATAATGTATTGGTTGCTACATACGAGCTCGTACAGTAATTTGTTTAATTGAAGACGTCTATTACGAGGTTAAGACTTTAAATAGTCAGTGTAAACTCTTCACAAAAATCATCTTACAAACAATAATTATTCTTATTACCTATGTACTTACTTGTTATTGTTCCTGTTAGATGACAATAAGCTAACATAATAAATTAGGGGTCAGTGTTGAATCTAAAGTTCATTAGTTATATATTTGATACAATCATCTGCAGTTGTATGTACAGTAATATTAAGCTAAACTTCAACATTTATAAAATAATGTATGGGTGTCAATGTACGCTACAAAGCTAATTTGTATAATAAGGCTACGCATAGAGTTAAACTTAATGTCTTAGTAATAAACCTCATCTATACAAAGCAGCTAATTATATTACCATGATTAGCAGGTGTCAGTGTATTAACCTGGTATGTTACATACGCTAAAACTTATAAACTTAAATGTGTCAGTTCAGTGTATGGCGACTCTGGTTCCTGCTACATACGAGCTACGCCTTAGCAGCTAAACTTAATAAACCTGACCGATAGCAGGTGTCAGTGTATGGCGACTCTGGTTCCTGCTACATACGAGCTACCTTACAGCTAAAATGTCATCTAACAAACTCTTTCCTGCTACATACGAGCTACGCCTTAGCAGGTAAACTTAAATCCAACCTGACCGATAGCAGGTGTCAGTGTATGGCGACTCTGGTTCCTGCTACATACGAGCTACGCCTTAGCAGCTAAACTTAAATCCAACCTGACCGATAGCAGGTGTCAGTGTATGGCGACTCTGGTTCCTGCTACATACGAGCTACGCCTTAGCAGCTAAACTTAAATCCAACCTGACCGATAGCAGGTGTCAGTGTATGGCGACTCTGGTTCCTGCTACATACGAGCTACGCCTTAGCAGCTAAACTTAAATCCAACCTGACCGATAGCAGGTGTCAGTGTATGGCGACTCTGGTTCCTGCTACATACGAGCTACGCCTTAGCAGCTAAACTTAAATCCAACCTGACCGATAGCAGGTGTCAGTGTATGGCGACTCTGGTTCCTGCTACATACGAGCTACGCCTTAGCAGCTAAACTTAAATCCAACCTGACCGATAGCAGGTGTCAGTGTATGGCGACTCTGGTTCCTGCTACATACGAGCTACGCCTTAGCAGCTAAACTTAAATCCAACCTGACCGATAGCAGGTGTCAGTGTATGGCGACTCTGGTTCCTGCTACATACGAGCTACGCCTTAGCAGCTAAACTTAAATCCAACCTGACCGATAGCAGGTGTCAGTGTATGGCGACTCTGGTTCCTGCTACATACGAGCTACGCCTTAGCAGCTAAACTTAAATCCAACCTGACCGATAGCAGGTGTCAGTGTATGGCGACTCTGGTTCCTGCTACATACGAGCTACGCCTTAGCAGCTAAACTTAAATCCAACCTGACCGATAGCAGGTGTCAGTGTATGGCGACTCTGGTTCCTGCTACATACGAGCTACGCCTTAGCAGCTAAACTTAAATCCAACCTGACCGATAGCAGGTGTCAGTGTATGGCGACTCTGGTTCCTGCTACATACGAGCTACGCCTTAGCAGCTAAACTTAAATCCAACCTGACCGATAGCAGGTGTCAGTGTATGGCGACTCTGGTTCCTGCTACATACGCAGCTAATTGTTTATATCAACACGATAGCAGGTGTCAGAGGAAGGCATTGTAGGACACAACAAAGGGTTGGGTAATCAAGATTTAACGCGCAGTATAGTAATAGTTTAATTTTACAATTTTTATATGTGGATCTAAATTAAACTATTTAAATTATAACTATTGATACTTCAGCCATTGATATGGAGCAATTCGTACTCATGATCATCGCCTAAGTTGTAAAGGTGGTAGTGGTTAATTCTGCATACCAAGTGTCCCGGGAGGTGTACAGAGAATCAAAAGGGCATCCATACGCTCCGCTTTATCCAATTATAGGGGTGGTACGGGCATTTAAGTAGTCCGTACGTTAGGTTTTCTGCATCTCTCCGCTACGGTTTCCCTGTAATAATTACGTTCAGTCTGTATTACTGAAATGATTAACCCTCTATCTGGCAAGCTTCTCTTAGAGACGATTTTTGAAATGTAATCTGAGATGGCAGCGTCTCTCAGAGACGATATCAAACGGACTGTGGCTGCCAAGATCCCCAGATCTTACTCCAGCTGACCTTTTTCTTTGGGGAATTTAAAAAATGTGGTTTTTAATAACAACCCTCGTACACTTGACGAAATAAAGGCTAATATTGAAAGTGAGATTAAAATCATTTCTGAGCAAACACTACGAAAGTGGCTGCAAATGTTATGAAATGTGTTCGAACCTGTATTACTAGTTGAGGAAGTGAAGTTTTAAAGGTAATTTGAATATGATAAAGGTAATAATTTTATACAACATAGTTTAATGTAATAAATTCACATTCTCAAACTTTCATGTGTGTCCTTTTTGAAACACCCGTTAGCTTTATGGTAATATCACTCGGTAAAACCATTTTATAAACTATATTATGTATGTACGACCACAAATCTGTAAAATCTCTGCCATCTCACCCCTGGGGCATGCAGACTACGCCTGCCAGATATAGGATTAAATTCTGGCTAACTCTAAGACAATTATAAACTTATTCAGAGCCCACGATTTCCCACTACTTAAAAATATAAGTAACATATTGTATATGTAGAAGTAGAGGGGGAATAGCAAACAACTGTCATATCAATATTAGTTAGTTTATTTTTGTCATTGATTTCAACCCATTTAGAAATTATATAATATTAAAAAGTTATTTTATATTAAAACTTATAATTAACTGTAATAATGGTTTTATTGTGTTTTATTGTTTTATTGCCAAATAATAAAACTTGCTACTTTAACTATCGAGACAAAACTTTCTATATTGCTTAAATTAATTGTGATATATAATTTATGCAAAAAAAAATCCAACGTCATACTATTCTCATGACAAAAACCAACATAGTCAATCTCCATGTTAAATCTTATGGAGAATAATCAAATTGATAGAGTTTCCTTATTTTACACATTTTTAAAAAAAACTTTTGATTTAACCAATAATTGTTTACTATGATGGGTGGTATAGGTAAGCGGTACAGGTATAGGTCCGGTACCAAACTTACAGTCGTCCTGTTGTTTGAACAAACAGCATACATCACCTCTTTCAAAGGTGGATGCTTGACTCGAAGAAATCTTACTTATTTGATAGATTTTTCCTTACGATTCTTCCATTTCTTAATTTCAATAGATTCTTCCGAATCGTTCTTTCGAAATCACGAATTTGAATTTAATGAGGCGTATAAACAATAACTCGATTTACACTCATTACACATAAGCAAAGAAAGGGATAGTATGAGGAAGAAAGAGTAACTCAGACGTCAGAGAGTGTTGGAATTTGGCGAGGCTTATAATACATATTCCGTACTTTTTTCCCGTCGTCAGAAGCTATTTCTCTCTGACGTCTGAGTTGCTCTTACTCCTTTATATTATCCCTTTCTTCGCTTATTTGTGATGAGTGTAATTAATTTTTCCCATGACTTGTTCCTTCTTTGTTGTTTGAACGAACAGAATCCATCACCTCCTTAAAAGGTTGATTCTTGACTCGAATGTCTTCTCCTCCATTCTTTGATAGATTTTTAAATTCTTGTTTATACGCCTCGCCAAATTCAAATTACATGTTCCGTACTATTTCCCCGTCATCAAAAACTATTTCTCTCTGACGTCTTAGTTGCTCTTATTTCCTCATATTATCCCTTTCTTCACTTTTGTGTGATTAGTATAGTGAATTTATCTCATGACTTGTTCCTTCATTGTTGTTTGAACGAACAGAATCCATCACCTCCTTCAAAGGTGGATTCTTGACTCGAATGTCATCACCTCCCTTCTTTGATAGATTTTCAAAATCACGTTTATTATCCTCGTCAAAATTCCAATTTCATGTTCCGTTCTATTTCCCAATTAGCATGAGGTATTTCTCTCTTAATTCGGAATTGCTCTTTACTTCTATGATCCCATTTTTGGATTCAATTTGGTTAGCTCAAGCTAATCAAGTTAAAATTAAAAACGGGATCATAAAAGTAAAAAAGAACAACTCCGAATTAAAAGAGAAATACCTTATGCTGATTGGGAAATAGAATGGAACCTGAAATTGGATTTTCGGCGAGGACAATAAACGTGATTTTGAAACCATCAAAGAAGAGAGCTGATGACATTCGAGTCAAGAATCCACCTTTGAAGGAGGTGATGGATTCTGTTCGTTCAAACAACAATGAAGGAACAAGTCATGAGATAAATTCATCATACTAATCACACAAAAGTGAAGAAAGGGATAATATGAGGAAATAAGAGCAACTCAGACGTCAGAGAGAAATAGCTTTTGATGACGGGGAAATAGTACGGAACATGTAATTTGAATTTGGCGAGGCGTATAAACAAGAATTTAAAAATCTATCAAAGAATGGAGGAGAAGACATTCGAGTCAAGAATCAACCTTTTAAGGAGGTGATGGATTCTGTTCGTTCAAACAACAATGAAGGAACAAGTCATGGGAAAAATTCATTACACTCATCACAAATAAGCGAAGAAAGGGATAATATGAAGGAGTAAGAGCAACTCAGACGTCAGAGAGAAATAGCTTCTGACGACGGGAAAAAAGTACGGAATATGGATTATCCACCTTTGAAAGAGGTGATGTATGCTTTTATATTTGTTCAAACAACGGACAACTGTAAGTTTGGTACCGGAACTGACGTTTCTTGTACTGATTTGTTTAGGATTTCGGGCTTATATTTTGAAATAATAATTTTTTTCTTTAAACTGAATCCTACAACCCATACGAAGGACGGGCTTACTGCTAGTAAAAATAAAATATACCAAATTTAAAATAAATAGATTTTTAATTAAAAAACTCACACTCAAGCACAAACACCACCATTGTTTAATTCAATAATTGATACAATAATTTATTTTGAAAAAGCACCGAACATAGATTTTCTGAATTGATGACATAGAGATGATCAGATTTTAGTCCCTGGCTGCAGAGATCACTAGTCACTCTGTAGCCAGGTTTATTTACAATATGCACAATTATATAAGTGAATAGAATTATCTATTTCATTTCAACTTAACTATTTATTAAGATATATACTAAACAAGATGTCTTAACCCTTTGCGCTCGGATGAGTTTTTATAATTTGTCCTGTGCACTCGGATGTCCAGTTGTACTGGCTGTCACAATTTTCTCGCCGAAGTCGAATTAATTTTCACGTGAGCTGTCCTCACCACTCGGATGGCCAGTGGTACTGGACGAGATTAAATCTGAATTGCGCTCGGAAGGCCAGCAGTACTGGCCACTAAATATAATCATGTTTCTTTTGTGAATATTATGTGCTAGGTTTGGGATGTGCTACAATCTTTTGGGAAACTAATGAACTAGCAAATCAGATGAATCCCCGCTTCTAAAACCAGATATGTGTTGGGAATTAATGTTATGATTAGTACGTTCTTCTGCTATTTTACTGTGCGTTTACTGAAAATTGCTGCTATTTAATGTAAAATCCTTCTTTGCAACTATATATTTAGTTATCTCTGTTACAAATGTCCGTATGAAATATCCATTATACAAAAGTATGTTTATCGTAGTTTTAGTTTGTGTAAATAAAAATTAATTTCAACTGTCCATTGATTTTTATTTATTAATTAGTTATGAGTGTGCACATAACACCGGCCAAACCATCAACGACAGTAGCGCGTCCATCGGTACTGGCCTTTCGAGCGCAAAGGGTTTAATCCATTAAACTACGAAACTCAATTTTATTCTAAATTTACATTCTACCAAAGGTAGAACTACGCCGGTTCTAAGCCGCATCCAACCTTTTCCGTGACGCATTCGTGCCTTAGGTGCCTTCTTCACCACGGTGACCGCCTGTGGTGCGATAGATGGCTCCTCGGCAGTCTCGATGCAGAGATGTTCCATAGGGTTCCATAGGGTCCATGTTCCATTAACCACCTATAACATTGTAACACATTGGACTTAGAGTTGCACTCGATGGGCTTAAGAGTTACTTATGTGATAGTCAATCAATATTTTTTTGGATAAAATTTGATATTTAGCTTTGTGTAGTTGAAACCCATCCATTTATGTATTTATCGTGAAAGCTAACCTGCATACTCTTTTCCAAGGTTTTTATATAGGGAATAGGTAAACTCCTTTATTCATGGACGGATGTTGATGAAAATTTGTACAAATTATCAAAATAAAAAATTGTTTATGTTATTAAATGCATACTTTCAGTGTTCCTCACAGCGGCAAACCAGTACGCGGGTCTGTTGTGAGGGGATATTTTTTTTGTTAGTTTCATTTGGTTCTAAGTTGTTTTTTTAATGTAGTATCTTAGGCCTAAATATTAGGAACTCGTTCCCCACTAATTTCTAGTGTATTTATTTTGTTATCTTTCTGTTTTAATTATTATTACCTTCCCCTCGATATCAGAAGGTTATCTAAAGATGTATAATTTCTTCTTCAACCTGAGGGTTTGAAGACGGGTAGGCCTAGTTTTTTCACGTTCAACCTTTTCCTTGACCCGTCTTCAAAGGTGGTCCACTTAGTTCTGCGGCGCGTTCTTGCCTTAGTAGCCTTCTTTTTCACCACGGTGACCGCCTGTGGTGCGATAGATGGCTCCACCACGGTGACCGCCTGTGGTGCGATAGATGGCTCCTCGGCAGTCTCGATGCAGAGATGTTCCATAGGGTTCCATAGGGTCCATGTTCCATTAACCACCTATAACATTGTAACACATTGGACTTAGAGTTGCACTCGATGGGCTTAAGAGTTACTTATGTGATAGTCAATCAATATTTTTTTTGGATAAAATTTGATATTTAGCTTTGTGTAGTTGAAACCCATCCATTTATGTATTTATCGTGAAAGCTAACCTGCATACTCTTTTCCAAGTTTTTTATATAGGGAATAGGTAAACTCCTTTATTCATGGACGGATGTTGATGAAAATTTGTACAAACTATCAAAATATAAATTGTTTATGTTATTAAATGCATACTTTCAGTGTTCCTCACAGCGGCAAACCCATATATTCTTTCCCGTGTTAATGATATGAAGAATAAGTAGATAACTAACTCATATATTTATCGACAGATATTGACAAACTTTACATTATTAATTTGGATTTTCGCTGAGTAGGTATGCAGGTCTGTTGTGAGGGGGTATTTTTTCATTAGTTTCATTTGGTTCTAAGTTGTTCTTTTAATATATTATCTTAGTCGTAAATATTAGGAACTCGTTCCCCGCTAATTTCTAGTGTATTTATTTTTTTATCTTTTTGTGAATAATGTTAATAATGTGTCTTGAAAATAAAAATTATTACCTTTCCTTGCTGGTTCATGTCTGCCAACACCCTCTCATCTATAAATCTTACTAACTCCATCTTGTCTATTGAGGGGGGGAATTCAATCGAAATCTTCTTGATGGTGTCACTCATAAAGATATTCCTCAATATTTTTTCAGATTCCTCCCAATCTATCTCCTCAACTCTCTCTCCTTCTCGGAATCTTCTCGGAAGAAGGATCTTGAATCCTTCTTCTATTGATGGTCCCGGGACATCCAAGCGGGGATTTGTAGATGTTGATGGTCCCGGGACATTCTCCTCGATATCAGAAGGTTTGTTCCTGGCTGCCAACACCCTCTCATTTGTAAACCGTTCTACCTCTATCGAGTCTATTGAGGAGGTGTGTTCTAACAGAAAATGATCCAATAATTCACAATTTTTAGATTTGAAATCATCGATGGTGTCATACATGGTGACACCATCGATGTCATTAATAAAGTCATTCTTTATAATTTTCTCAATTTCGTCCCAATCTACCTCCTCAAATATCTCGGATCCTTCTTCCACCAATTCGTCAGAGGTCACCGACTCCAAGCGGGGGTTTGTAGTCGATGGTCCTGGACCATCGTAGGAGTCATCGAAATGGTGGATATTTAGATCTTCCATTATAGAGGTAGACGGTACACTAGGGAACCGCTTTTCTAAGATAATGTTTCTTTGAAAAGCTTCCAGTGGGTTTGCCTTGCCTTGGGTCAACACCCAAACTATAAACCCTCTCAAAGCTTCGGTTTTAGGTAACTTAATGGAAAACGGGTTTATATTTTGGGTGAGGCAAAAAGCATACAAACAAACACAAAATCCACAATCTTTGCCATTGTGCTGTTTGTCCAACCCACTGGAGTCCCCCTCCAGGGTCCACTCTTCCTCATTCATGGCTGTCCCCAATTTTGAAAACTCTACTTTGATGTACTTCAAGCAATTTGTCATTTGAGACTCGTGCTCTAGTCTCAAGGAGTCGTAGCATCTAATCACCTTGTCGTTGGTAAACACGGCAATTAGGTACCAATGACCACCTAAGAATGGCTCATGAACGGGAAATAGTATAATATCGTAATCGATTAATTTTACTTTTCTCGTCCATCGCGAAACTCTTTCTACACCACCAATCCCAAATGACACGAAAAAATCTGTGGAGAAGGTATAGATTTTTATTTTCCCCGCATTACTCTTCTCCATCAGGACAGCCATGAAATCATCAATCATGGAGCTGCTGAGAAGGGTGTCGGATGTTATGTTGGCCATATTTAAAAAGTCTTTGAAGATGAAACTGCAAACAAACACACAATTGGGTAAGAATTCCATTTTAAGTACACGTTGAACACAATAAACAATAAAATAATCATCAGTAACTTTTGGTGTACAATCTTAACCCAGAATAAAATCATGGGTTGGTCTGAAAGTCACATACAAAAACCCCTAGTTATAAATTAATTCCGAGCCCACGTTTTTCCACTTCTATATATAAAAATGTTGAGGCACAATTTGGTCTACTATCATGGCTGCAATTGGCATCGACAAGACTAAAATTAAAACCAAGTGATATTTATATATAGAAGTGGAACGGCTGTCAAATCAATACTAGTTAGTTTATATTGGTCATTCATTTTAAACACATTCGAAATCACATAAATATAGTGTGATTTCGAATGTGTTTAAAATGAATGACCAATATAAACTAACTAGTATTGATTTGACAGCCGTTCCACTTCTATATATAAATATCACTTGGTTTTAATTTTAGTCTTGTCGATGCCAATTGCAGCCATGATAGTAGACCAAATTGTGCCTCAACATTTTTATATATAGAAGTGGAAAAACGTGGGCTCGGAATTAATTTATAACTAGGGGTTTTTGTATGTGACTTTCAGACCAACCCATGATTTTATTCTGGGTTAAGATTGTACACCAAAAGTTACTGATGATTATTTTATTGTTTATTGTGTTCAACGTGTACTTAAAATGGAATTCTTACCCAATTGTGTGTTTGTTTGCAGTTTCATCTTCAAAGACTTTTTAAATATGGCCAACATAACATCCGACACCCTTCTCAGCAGCTCCATGATTGATGATTTCATGGCTGTCCTGATGGAGAAGAGTAATGCGGGGAAAATAAAAATCTATACCTTCTCCACAGATTTTTTCGTGTCATTTGGGAATTGGTGGTGTCGAAAGAGTTTCGCGATGGACGAGAAAAGTAAAATTAATCGATTACGATATTATACTATTTCCCGTTCATGAGCCATTCTTAGGTGGTCACTGGTACCTAATTGCCGTGTTTACCAACGACAAGGTGATTAGATGCTACGACTCCTTGAGACGAGAGCACCAGTCTCAAATGACAAATTGCTTGAAGTACATCAAAGTAGAGTTTTCAAAATTGGGGACAGCCATGAATGAGGAAGAGTGGACCCTGGAGGGGGACTCCAGTGGGTTGGACAAACAGCACAATGGCAAAGATTGTGGATTTTGTGTTTGTTTGTATGCTTTTTGCCTCACCCAAAATATAAACCCGTTTTCCATTAAGTTACCTAAAACCGAAGCTTTGAGAGGGTTTATAGTTTGGGTGTTGACCCAAGGCAAGGCAAACCCACTGGAAGCTTTTCAAAGAAACATTATCTTAGAAAAGCGGTTCCCTAGTGTACCGTCTACCTCTATAATGGAAGATCTAAATATCCACCATTTCGATGACTCCTACGATGGTCCAGGACCATCGACTACAAACCCCCGCTTGGAGTCGGTGACCTCTGACGAATTGGTGGAAGAAGGATCCGAGATATTTGAGGAGGTAGATTGGGACGAAATTGAGAAAATTATAAAGAATGACTTTATTAATGACATCGATGGTGTCACCATGTATGACACCATCGATGATTTCAAATCTAAAAATTGTGAATTATTGGATCATTTTCTGTTAGAACACACCTCCTCAATAGACTCGATAGAGGTAGAACGGTTTACAAATGAGAGGGTGTTGGCAGCCAGGAACAAACCTTCTGATATCGAGGAGAATGTCCCGGGACCATCAACATCTACAAATCCCCGCTTGGATGTCCCGGGACCATCAATAGAAGAAGGATTCAAGATCCTTCTTCCGAGAAGATTCCGAGAAGGAGAGAGAGTTGAGGAGATAGATTGGGAGGAATCTGAAAAAATATTGAGGAATATCTTTATGAGTGACACCATCAAGAAGATTTCGATTGAATTCCCCCCCTCAATAGACAAGATGGAGTTAGTAAGATTTATAGATGAGAGGGTGTTGGCAGACATGAACCAGCAAGGAAAGGTAATAATTTTTATTTTCAAGACACATTATTAACATTATTCACAAAAAGATAAAAAAATAAATACACTAGAAATTAGCGGGGAACGAGTTCCTAATATTTACGACTAAGATAATATATTAAAAGAACAACTTAGAACCAAATGAAACTAATGAAAAAATACCCCCTCACAACAGACCTGCATACCTACTCAGCGAAAATCCAAATTAATAATGTAAAGTTTGTCAATATCTGTCGATAAATATATGAGTTAGTTATCTACTTATTCTTCATATCATTAACACGGGAAAGAATATATGGGTTTGCCGCTGTGAGGAACACTGAAAGTATGCATTTAATAACATAAACAATTTATATTTTGATAGTTTGTACAAATTTTCATCAACATCCGTCCATGAATAAAGGAGTTTACCTATTCCCTATATAAAAAACTTGGAAAAGAGTATGCAGGTTAGCTTTCACGATAAATACATAAATGGATGGGTTTCAACTACACAAAGCTAAATATCAAATTTTATCCAAAAAAAATATTGATTGACTATCACATAAGTAACTCTTAAGCCCATCGAGTGCAACTCTAAGTCCAATGTGTTACAATGTTATAGGTGGTTAATGGAACATGGACCCTATGGAACCCTATGGAACATCTCTGCATCGAGACTGCCGAGGAGCCATCTATCGCACCACAGGCGGTCACCGTGGTGGAGCCATCTATCGCACCACAGGCGGTCACCGTGGTGAAAAAGAAGGCTACTAAGGCAAGAACGCGCCGCAGAACTAAGTGGACCACCTTTGAAGACGGGTCAAGGAAAAGGTTGAACGTGAAAAAACTAGGCCTACCCGTCTTCAAACCCTCAGGTTGAAGAAGAAATTATACATCTTTAGATAACCTTCTGATATCGAGGGGAAGGTAATAATAATTAAAACAGAAAGATAACAAAATAAATACACTAGAAATTAGTGGGGAACGAGTTCCTAATATTTAGGCCTAAGATACTACATTAAAAAAACAACTTAGAACCAAATGAAACTAACAAAAAAAATATCCCCTCACAACAGACCCGCGTACTGGTTTGCCGCTGTGAGGAACACTGAAAGTATGCATTTAATAACATAAACAATTTTTTATTTTGATAATTTGTACAAATTTTCATCAACATCCGTCCATGAATAAAGGAGTTTACCTATTCCCTATATAAAAACCTTGGAAAAGAGTATGCAGGTTAGCTTTCACGATAAATACATAAATGGATGGGTTTCAACTACACAAAGCTAAATATCAAATTTTATCCAAAAAAATATTGATTGACTATCACATAAGTAACTCTTAAGCCCATCGAGTGCAACTCTAAGTCCAATGTGTTACAATGTTATAGGTGGTTAATGGAACATGGACCCTATGGAACCCTATGGAACATCTCTGCATCGAGACTGCCGAGGAGCCATCTATCGCACCACAGGCGGTCACCGTGGTGAAGAAGGCACCTAAGGCACGAATGCGTCACGGAAAAGGTTGGATGCGGCTTAGAACCGGCGTAGTTCTACCTTTGGTAGAATGTAAATTTAGAATAAAATTGAGTTTCGTAGTTTAATGGATTAAACCCTTTGCGCTCGAAAGGCCAGTACCGATGGACGCGCTACTGTCGTTGATGGTTTGGCCGGTGTTATGTGCACACTCATAACTAATTAATAAATAAAAATCAATGGACAGTTGAAATTAATTTTTATTTACACAAACTAAAACTACGATAAACATACTTTTGTATAATGGATATTTCATACGGACATTTGTAACAGAGATAACTAAATATATAGTTGCAAAGAAGGATTTTACATTAAATAGCAGCAATTTTCAGTAAACGCACAGTAAAATAGCAGAAGAACGTACTAATCATAACATTAATTCCCAACACATATCTGGTTTTAGAAGCGGGGATTCATCTGATTTGCTAGTTCATTAGTTTCCCAAAAGATTGTAGCACATCCCAAACCTAGCACATAATATTCACAAAAGAAACATGATTATATTTAGTGGCCAGTACTGCTGGCCTTCCGAGCGCAATTCAGATTTAATCTCGTCCAGTACCACTGGCCATCCGAGTGGTGAGGACAGCTCACGTGAAAATTAATTCGACTTCGGCGAGAAAATTGTGACAGCCAGTACAACTGGACATCCGAGTGCACAGGACAAATTATAAAAACTCATCCGAGCGCAAAGGGTTAAGACATCTTGTTTAGTATATATCTTAATAAATAGTTAAGTTGAAATGAAATAGATAATTCTATTCACTTATATAATTGTGCATATTGTAAATAAACCTGGCTACAGAGTGACTAGTGATCTCTGCAGCCAGGGACTAAAATCTGATCATCTCTATGTCATCAATTCAGAAAATCTATGTTCGGTGCTTTTTCAAAATAAATTATTGTATCAATTATTGAATTAAACAATGGTGGTGTTTGTGCTTGAGTGTGAGTTTTTTAATTAAAAATCTATTTATTTTAAATTTGGTATATTTTATTTTTACTAGCAGTAAGCCCGTCCTTCGTATGGGTTGTAGGATTCAGTTTAAAGAAAAAAATTATTATTTCAAAATATAAGCCCGAAATCCTAAACAAATCAGTACAAGAAACGTCAGTTCCGGTACCAAACTTACAGTTGTCCGTTGTTTGAACAAATATAAAAGCATACATCACCTCTTTCAAAGGTGGATAATCCATATTCCGTACTTTTTTCCCGTCGTCAGAAGCTATTTCTCTCTGACGTCTGAGTTGCTCTTACTCCTTCATATTATCCCTTTCTTCGCTTATTTGTGATGAGTGTAATGAATTTTTCCCATGACTTGTTCCTTCATTGTTGTTTGAACGAACAGAATCCATCACCTCCTTAAAAGGTTGATTCTTGACTCGAATGTCTTCTCCTCCATTCTTTGATAGATTTTTAAATTCTTGTTTATACGCCTCGCCAAATTCAAATTACATGTTCCGTACTATTTCCCCGTCATCAAAAGCTATTTCTCTCTGACGTCTGAGTTGCTCTTATTTCCTCATATTATCCCTTTCTTCACTTTTGTGTGATTAGTATGATGAATTTATCTCATGACTTGTTCCTTCATTGTTGTTTGAACGAACAGAATCCATCACCTCCTTCAAAGGTGGATTCTTGACTCGAATGTCATCAGCTCTCTTCTTTGATGGTTTCAAAATCACGTTTATTGTCCTCGCCGAAAATCCAATTTCAGGTTCCATTCTATTTCCCAATCAGCATAAGGTATTTCTCTTTTAATTCGGAGTTGTTCTTTTTTACTTTTATGATCCCGTTTTTAATTTTAACTTGATTAGCTTGAGCTAACCAAATTGAATCCAAAAATGGGATCATAGAAGTAAAGAGCAATTCCGAATTAAGAGAGAAATACCTCATGCTAATTGGGAAATAGAACGGAACATGAAATTGGAATTTTGACGAGGATAATAAACGTGATTTTGAAAATCTATCAAAGAAGGGAGGTGATGACATTCGAGTCAAGAATCCACCTTTGAAGGAGGTGATGGATTCTGTTCGTTCAAACAACAATGAAGGAACAAGTCATGAGATAAATTCACTATACTAATCACACAAAAGTGAAGAAAGGGATAATATGAGGAAATAAGAGCAACTAAGACGTCAGAGAGAAATAGTTTTTGATGACGGGGAAATAGTACGGAACATGTAATTTGAATTTGGCGAGGCGTATAAACAAGAATTTAAAAATCTATCAAAGAATGGAGGAGAAGACATTCGAGTCAAGAATCAACCTTTTAAGGAGGTGATGGATTCTGTTCGTTCAAACAACAAAGAAGGAACAAGTCATGGGAAAAATTAATTACACTCATCACAAATAAGCGAAGAAAGGGATAATATAAAGGAGTAAGAGCAACTCAGACGTCAGAGAGAAATAGCTTCTGACGACGGGAAAAAAGTACGGAATATGTATTATAAGCCTCGCCAAATTCCAACACTCTCTGACGTCTGAGTTACTCTTTCTTCCTCATACTATCCCTTTCTTTGCTTATGTGTAATGAGTGTAAATCGAGTTATTGTTTATACGCCTCATTAAATTCAAATTCGTGATTTCGAAAGAACGATTCGGAAGAATCTATTGAAATTAAGAAATGGAAGAATCGTAAGGAAAAATCTATCAAATAAGTAAGATTTCTTCGAGTCAAGCATCCACCTTTGAAAGAGGTGATGTATGCTGTTTGTTCAAACAACAGGACGACTGTAAGTTTGGTACCGGACCTATACCTGTACCGCTTACCTATACCACCCATCATAGTAAACAATTATTGGTTAAATCAAAAGTTTTTTTTAAAAATGTGTAAAATAAGGAAACTCTATCAATTTGATTATTCTCCATAAGATTTAACATGGAGATTGACTATGTTGGTTTTTGTCATGAGAATAGTATGACGTTGGATTTTTTTTGCATAAATTATATATCACAATTAATTTAAGCAATATAGAAAGTTTTGTCTCGATAGTTAAAGTAGCAAGTTTTATTATTTGGCAATAAAACAATAAAACACAATAAAACCATTATTACAGTTAATTATAAGTTTTAATATAAAATAACTTTTTAATATTATATAATTTCTAAATGGGTTGAAATCAATGACAAAAATAAACTAACTAATATTGATATGACAGTTGTTTGCTATTCCCCCTCTACTTCTACATATACAATATGTTACTTATATTTTTAAGTAGTGGGAAATCGTGGGCTCTGAATAAGTTTATAATTGTCTTAGAGTTAGCCAGAATTTAATCCTATATCTGGCAGGCGTAGTCTGCATGCCCCAGGGGTGAGATGGCAGAGATTTTACAGATTTGTGGTCGTACATACATAATATAGTTTATAAAATGGTTTTACCGAGTGATATTACCATAAAGCTAACGGGTGTTTCAAAAAGGACACACATGAAAGTTTGAGAATGTGAATTTATTACATTAAACTATGTTGTATAAAATTATTACCTTTATCATATTCAAATTACCTTTAAAACTTCACTTCCTCAACTAGTAATACAGGTTCGAACACATTTCATAACATTTGCAGCCACTTTCGTAGTGTTTGCTCAGAAATGATTTTAATCTCACTTTCAATATTAGCCTTTATTTCGTCAAGTGTACGAGGGTTGTTATTAAAAACCACATTTTTTAAATTCCCCAAAGAAAAAGGTCAGCTGGAGTAAGATCTGGGGATCTTGGCAGCCACAGTCCGTTTGATATCGTCTCTGAGAGACGCTGCCATCTCAGATTACATTTCAAAAATCGTCTCTAAGAGAAGCTTGCCAGATAGAGGGTTAATCATTTCAGTAATACAGACTGAACGTAATTATTACAGGGAAACCGTAGCGGAGAGATGCAGAAAACCTAACGTACGGACTACTCAAATGCCCGTACCACCCCTATAATTGGATAAAGCGGAGCGTATGGATGCCCTTTTGATTCTCTGTACACCTCCCGGGACACTTGGTATGCAGAATTAACCACTACCACCTTTACAACTTAGGCGATGATCATGAGTACGAATTGCTCCATATCGATGGCTGAAGTATCAATAGTTATAATTTAAATAGTTTAATTTAGATCCACATATAAAAATTGTAAAATTAAACTATTACTATACTGCGCGTTAAATCTTGATTACCCAACCCTTTGTTGTGTCCTACAATGCCTTCCTCTGACACCTGCTATCGTGTTGATATAAACAATTAGCTGCGTATGTAGCAGGAACCAGCGTCGCCATACACTGACACCTGCTATCGGTCAGGTTGGATTTAAGTTTAGCTGCTAAGGCGTAGCTCGTATGTAGCAGGAACCAGCGTCGCCATACACTGACACCTGCTATCGGTCAGGTTGGATTTAAGTTTAGCTGCTAAGGCGTAGCTCGTATGTAGCAGGAACCAGCGTCGCCATACACTGACACCTGCTATCGGTCAGGTTGGATTTAAGTTTAGCTGCTAAGGCGTAGCTCGTATGTAGCAGGAACCAGCGTCGCCATACACTGACACCTGCTATCGGTCAGGTTGGATTTAAGTTTAGCTGCTAAGGCGTAGCTCGTATGTAGCAGGAACCAGCGTCGCCATACACTGACACCTGCTATCGGTCAGGTTGGATTTAAGTTTAGCTGCTAAGGCGTAGCTCGTATGTAGCAGGAACCAGCGTCGCCATACACTGACACCTGCTATCGGTCAGGTTGGATTTAAGTTTAGCTGCTAAGGCGTAGCTCGTATGTAGCAGGAACCAGCGTCGCCATACACTGACACCTGCTATCGGTCAGGTTGGATTTAAGTTTAGCTGCTAAGGCGTAGCTCGTATGTAGCAGGAACCAGCGTCGCCATACACTGACACCTGCTATCGGTCAGGTTGGATTTAAGTTTAGCTGCTAAGGCGTAGCTCGTATGTAGCAGGAACCAGCGTCGCCATACACTGACACCTGCTATCGGTCAGGTTGGATTTAAGTTTAGCTGCTAAGGCGTAGCTCGTATGTAGCAGGAACCAGCGTCGCCATACACTGACACCTGCTATCGGTCAGGTTGGATTTAAGTTTAGCTGCTAAGGCGTAGCTCGTATGTAGCAGGAACCAGCGTCGCCATACACTGACACCTGCTATCGGTCAGGTTGGATTTAAGTTTAGCTGCTAAGGCGTAGCTCGTATGTAGCAGGAACCAGCGTCGCCATACACTGACACCTGCTATCGGTCAGGTTGGATTTAAGTTTAGCTGCTAAGGCGTAGCTCGTATGTAGCAGGAACCAGCGTCGCCATACACTGACACCTGCTATCGGTCAGGTTGGATTTAAGTTTAGCTGCTAAGGCGTAGCTCGTATGTAGCAGGAACCAGCGTCGCCATACACTGACACCTGCTATCGGTCAGGTTGGATTTAAGTTTAGCTGCTAAGGCGTAGCTCGTATGTAGCAGGAACCAGCGTCGCCATACACTGACACCTGCTATCGGTCAGGTTGGATTTAAGTTTAGCTGCTAAGGCGTAGCTCGTATGTAGCAGGAACCAGCGTCGCCATACACTGACACCTGCTATCGGTCAGGTTGGATTTAAGTTTAGCTGCTAAGGCGTAGCTCGTATGTAGCAGGAACCAGCGTCGCCATACACTGACACCTGCTATCGGTCAGGTTGGATTTAAGTTTAGCTGCTAAGGCGTAGCTCGTATGTAGCAGGAACCAGCGTCGCCATACACTGACACCTGCTATCGGTCAGGTTGGATTTAAGTTTAGCTGCTAAGGCGTAGCTCGTATGTAGCAGGAACCAGCGTCGCCATACACTGACACCTGCTATCGGTCAGGTTGGATTTAAGTTTAGCTGCTAAGGCGTAGCTCGTATGTAGCAGGAACCAGCGTCGCCATACACTGACACCTGCTATCGGTCAGGTTGGATTTAAGTTTAGCTGCTAAGGCGTAGCTCGTATGTAGCAGGAACCAGCGTCGCCATACACTGACACCTGCTATCGGTCAGGTTGGATTTAAGTTTAGCTGCTAAGGCGTAGCTCGTATGTAGCAGGAACCAGCGTCGCCATACACTGACACCTGCTATCGGTCAGGTTGGATTTAAGTTTAGCTGCTAAGGCGTAGCTCGTATGTAGCAGGAACCAGCGTCGCCATACACTGACACCTGCTATCGGTCAGGTTGGATTTAAGTTTAGCTGCTAAGGCGTAGCTCGTATGTAGCAGGAACCAGCGTCGCCATACACTGACACCTGCTATCGGTCAGGTTGGATTTAAGTTTAGCTGCTAAGGCGTAGCTCGTATGTAGCAGGAACCAGCGTCGCCATACACTGACACCTGCTATCGGTCAGGTTGGATTTAAGTTTAGCTGCTAAGGCGTAGCTCGTATGTAGCAGGAACCAGCGTCGCCATACACTGACACCTGCTATCGGTCAGGTTGGATTTAAGTTTAGCTGCTAAGGCGTAGCTCGTATGTAGCAGGAACCAGCGTCGCCATACACTGACACCTGCTATCGGTCAGGTTGGATTTAAGTTTAGCTGCTAAGGCGTAGCTCGTATGTAGCAGGAACCAGCGTCGCCATACACTGACACCTGCTATCGGTCAGGTTGGATTTAAGTTTAGCTGCTAAGGCGTAGCTCGTATGTAGCAGGAACCAGCGTCGCCATACACTGACACCTGCTATCGGTCAGGTTGGATTTAAGTTTAGCTGCTAAGGCGTAGCTCGTATGTAGCAGGAACCAGCGTCGCCATACACTGACACCTGCTATCGGTCAGGTTGGATTTAAGTTTAGCTGCTAAGGCGTAGCTCGTATGTAGCAGGAACCAGCGTCGCCATACACTGACACCTGCTATCGGTCAGGTTGGATTTAAGTTTAGCTGCTAAGGCGTAGCTCGTATGTAGCAGGAACCAGCGTCGCCATACACTGACACCTGCTATCGGTCAGGTTGGATTTAAGTTTAGCTGCTAAGGCGTAGCTCGTATGTAGCAGGAACCAGAGTCGCCATACACTGACACCTGCTATCGGTCAGGTTGGATTTAAGTTTAGCTGCTAAGGCGTATACAGGAACCAGAGTCGCCATACACTGAAGTGCTATGATTTATTTATTGTAATTCTACTTTTTAATTCATCTTCTATCACATTGTACATTTTAGATAATTTTATAATTTTAGGTAATAAGAATGATGATTGTTTGTAGTTATTTTGGTATTTCGTAGTTTTGGTACCTCTATGTAGCAACCAGCGTGTTACACTAAATGTTGAATTATTTAATATTTACTTTTGTATATACAACTGCAGATGATTGTATCAAAATATATAACTAGATGAACTTTAGATTCAACACCTTACCCCTAATATTTATTATGTTAGATTATTGTCATCTCAACAATACAACAAGGTAAGTACAGATAAGGTAAGTACATAGGTAATAAGAATAATTACTTTGTAAGATGATTTTGGTGTGATATACTAAGACTATTTGAAGTCTTAACTCTTAATAGACGTGCCTTCAATTATAACAAATTACTTTGTACAAGATACTATTGCAACCCATACATTATTTTTATAAATGTTGAATTATTTAATATTTACTTTTTGTACATACAACTGCAGATGATTATCAAAATATATAACTAGATGAACTTTAGATTCAACACCTTACCCCTATAATTATTATGTTAGATTATTGTCATCTCAACAATATAACAAGGTAAGTACATAGGTAATAAGAATAATGATTGTTTGTAAGATGATTTTGATGTGATATTGTAGTCTTGTTACCAACTAAGACTATTTAAAGTCTTAACCCTTCGGTATCGGTTAGACGTACCTTCAATTATAACAAATTACTTGTACGAGCTACTATTGCAACCCATACATTATATTTTTATAAGTGTTGAATTATTTTACTTTTAGTATATACAATTGCAGATGATTGTATGAAAATATTTAAATAGATGAACTTTAGATTCAATACCTTACCCATATAGAAATCACAATAACTAATTATGTTAATCTATCGGCGACTCAAATCACAGAAAACAATGAAAACGATTTATTTTAAATAAAAAAACAATATTTAACAACAATAAAGAGATCAATAAAGAGACTTTGTTCATATAGATAGTCTCGAAGTGTGGATTGTCGTAAATAGATCATAATAAAAGTCCCCAGATTCTTATTGATCTGTTGAATCGTCAAACAAATCTTCAATTGTCCAGTAGTTTTTCTGCTCAACTTCGTCGTTGAAGCTAAATCTTCCGAGCCTCATCAGCTCTGCTAATGGAAAACACCATAAAGTTCTCTTTAAGCGCTCAATCTCGTGTTGCTTCAAATTTAACGGCACTTTTCCAAGATCATACCACGCGGAAATAATGTTTCTTACAAGGACGGACGTATCTACCGAACCGTCTTCATCACTGAAGCTAACACCAAAAATGATGTAACAACAAAAGTCATTTATTTTTGCTAGTTGTTGAAACGTACTTTGATATCTTTCTAAACTTTCAGCAACCTCTCGTTGTATGTTGAGTTTCATTACTCCGTACTCTTCGCGTAGTCGACTTTTCAGGACGTCCTTCTCAAACGATGTGCCAATGGTCTTGTTCGCTTCACATAACACATTTCTCAACGCCGTGCAGTAGATTGTACATTCTCTGATCGCGTCGAAAGTGATCAGAGTCTTCGGTAAAGACAGTTGTTTTTGATTTACAAAAATTCCGATGGCCTGCATCGCTTGCTCGCTGAATTCCCCTTCTGCTGCCCCCATTGCGTTGCTTATTTCGAGTTGATCTGATAAAGCCTTTCCAAAAACACTTTCACTAATTCCCAGAACCAATAGTTCTACACTGTTTGTGAACGTTAAGCATTTTTTTCCAATACTATTCAATACAGATCTCTTCGTACCTTTAGATAGATGTATATTGGATTTTGTTTTCCACACAACAATTTGACGTTCAGAGGAATGTTGATTTGGATGTTGATACTGTATTCCATTAATCTGTGATATAATACCATCTCGTCTAGAGATTTTGACGCTAACGACTGATGCAGTATCGGATTCAGCATCTTCTTCACACCGATATGGACGTTTTATGTTCTTCCGAGGTGAAGGTGAGGGGGGTTCCGCTAGATCCGACTCCTCTATCTCGTCACCGATATGGGTTTTCTTTCCATAGTATCTGTCCACCGCAGAATTCAGTCCGACCGCCAAACGTAGAACTGTCTCCATTGATCTCACTTTAGCGCGCCTCATATTACTAGAGGCAGCCACTAGAACTGAGTTTTTTCCTGAGTTGGAAAGCTCACAGAAGCACATTGCTAGTTGCACGAACATCCACCATAGTGATTTAAAGATTTTGTCCTGCACCGTATCCATATACGCACCCGTCTGAGTTATCTTTTGCCACGACTTTTCTAAGTCGGGTACACCGTGTTTAAATAATGAAGTAAATCCTTTCTCGAACCTAGCGTTGCCATTTTTTTTATCGGTATATTTCCCCACCGATACCAACAACCTCATTCTAGTCTCGTTGATTTTATATAGAGTCGTGTGATCCGAGTTTCCCGTGTTCCTGCGTTCAAAAGCTTTCAATTCTTCGATAATGTTATTTTTTTCAGGAGCATATATCTCACTGAAGATTTGGAAAATTCTTCCTCTAGAAACCTCTTCTTCCCTTTTATTCCCATTATCTTCCATTTCCGTATCACTATCCACATCCGTGCTGCGCGCCGAAACACAGTCGTTGAAACTGATTTTCTTACCGCGTGACGACGAGCCACTTGATTTCGTCGTAGTGGTTTCTTTGATGCTCTTGTAAGGTGTCGGTACATAAGCCGCTGAGTTGATGTTGTTCTTGCTGGCCGTCGGCACGTAAGGTGAACAAGGCCCAGACGACGCGTTCCTTGGCGACCGATGGCTTACAATACTCCCACGGGTCGTGTCCGTATTCGGATGTGTAGGAGACACGAGTGACTTTGGCGAGTTTGGGGACATCAAACAGCTCTCCAGATCTAAGTTGTTTTGAATTGGTATCATATTAGACGAGCTTTCAAGTGGGGTACGAGGCGATGTATTGTAGGTAGGCGTTGACCCTTTTCGTTGTTGTTGGTGGTGTTGAGAGGTATACATTACGTCAGTAGATTCCTCTGGCCGTTCAGTTACAAAGTCGTTACCAGATTCTTGATTTTCGGTGACTAACTGGTCTAACTGAAAATGACCAACCGGAATGTTCTGAAATGTAGATTGTTGATCGAGATACACTATCATCTGCTGTTGTGCTAGCTGCTGTTCTGGCATCTGGGTGTATTGTCCTTGTAGAACGGCCGACGATTGATCACCTTCCACTAAATATGTAGCTAAAGTCTGATCCTCATTCGGTCTCTGCGGAGTAGCCGGGGATTTACCACTATTACCGTATAGTACTTGGTCCTTGTACACAGCTTCCAATCGCTGCCTGTCAGTCACCTTCTTGTGGTAATGGTTTGACTTCTGCGTCTTCTTGTTGTTACTGAAGTGGTGATTGTCTTGAGACATAACTCAAAAAAATAAAAACATACACATAAAACACAAGGAAACTAAAGCGATCTAAAAAATATGCGAACTCTCGATTGAAACTATGACCGGTACACCTCCAAGTACCTCCGGTGAATTCAACTGAATGAACCCACTACCGAGAGCTGTATTTAAGCGTTTTGCTTCATCCCCACTGCATTTAATTGAATCCCACGTGACCGAGCGGTACCCCGTTCATTGGAAGGACTTTTCCTCTTCTTCTCTTTTACAACCAAACGGTATCCCGATTGGCTGATGTGTTAAGGGGTGGGGAGATATGTGGGGGAATATCCATTCGGTATCCCGAATGGATATTCCCCCACATATTGGTGTTATAAACCCTCGATTCAGTTCGACTCTATACGTCGCAACACGCAAAAGTCCTACTGCGTGAACATAGTAAGAGAAGGGGACTTTACGGTGAATTTTACATTGTCTTACAAATGCAACGCCGTGTATTATGTGTATTTGTACCCGGGATCAAAGGAACGGAATTGTGGTGTGACCAATGCGGTAAAAGAGCGTGGCCACCGGCGTTCATCGACAATTTAGTTGAGGTGGCCATTAGATCAGCTCGCAAGGATAATTCTTTCCATATGGAAAAACTTATGAACGCCGACGAGTATGAATGTATACGTCACCATGCTAAAACTCCCGTCGCCGTTATCGGTTCTGTAAAAGCATTGTACGGACTTTATACTCGTGAGATTTATGATCCGTTTTTAAAACGTCTGCGACGAGTTATTAGCGATGTACAATCTCAAATGCAAGTGAGTGCGCGGTTGATGACATTCCCATATGATTGGACATCTAGTAACGTCAAATCTGCAAATAAGTTATACCACACTCTGTTAAATTTGGTAAACGCCTACGATGATATTTTACTTGTGGCGCACAGCATGGGTGGTTTGATCTGTAGGTATATGTTGGAATACGTATTAAAAAAGGATCGGCTCACAACAATTGAAGAATTGAAATTACGAGAAACACTTGCCGGGAAAATTGTACTTTTTTATGGAGTCGGTGTGCCTCATTACGGTTGTATAAAATCTCTTCACCAGTTGGTAAATCCACGGGAAGAGATATTGGCTAGCGTCTGCCGTGACTTACCGAGTCTCTATGAGATGATACCTTTCAGTAATCTCAATGTAAAACATTCACAGTGGCAACGGTATAGAAGTAATCTATTTTTACACCAAGAGGACGATCGAGATGATATTATGATAGACCCGGACTTTTGGCGATTGAACTCAGACAGTCAGACCGACAGTCAGACAAGTCACCAACATACATCTGAGATTGTGAACGAGCTGATGAACAAATACCCCGTGTTACATGACAACGAGAATAAACTACGCAGTGGTCTTGCTTTTCACCAAACTTTAAACACGAACCTGAAACCAAACAGTTGTGTTTACGTGCTTGTGAACGCAACGGGTGTAAACAGTCCGTCAGAAATAGACTCACGTGGAGAATTAGTAAACGAATGCTTTCGCGGAGACGGCGTTGTGTGTTCAGCAATACCGTTAAAAAGATCCAAAAAACAAAAATTGAAATCACTGTTTCGCTCCGCTAAAACTCAGCGGTTACAGCGCATCACTAACAAGGTTCAACTACCTAAGGACCATGTATACACAAACAGCGTTCATGTGACAATGTTGAATGCTGTAGACTTGGTATCACCCATCAAAGGCGTCATTGCCGAGCGTTTTCGCCACAGTAGCGACTGGAATGTCGAGTCTTTCGTATTTGATCACATTAGACCGTCGCGCTCACGGATATTACAATGTTTCATGAAACGAAAAACAAGTCGAATGGCGGTCAATCTGCCCGCAAACCTCTCGTCGCGCGTAACAAAAATGGGTGTATATAATATAGTGATTATAGACAACCCAAATACAGATCGTTGCCTAATCGCGTTGGAGAAAACAACCAGTACACCAACGGAGAACATTGACAGTAACATCTCGTTAAGTTTGAAAAAGGAGGCGGCGACGACTCGTTGTCACCGGTCACAACGAGTCCGACTCTCCAGATCTTCTGTCTATAGGAATTTCCACTCGTGGCTACGGCACTGCGTGGAACGAGCTCGGGATAATACTATCGGGACACTACAAACTAGTTTCGCCCAATCAGTGATGGGAATCAAGAACTTTAGATCGTACGCGCAGATATTTTTTGGTCAGCATTGTTTCAAAGAGTTTGATATCAGACGTGTAAGCTATGATGTTAAAGATTTTTCGATCCACGAGGTGTGTTACCGCGCAGTGGCCGTGTCAACACCGAAGTCAGCGGAGGTAAAGCCGATGGAATGTTATAAACAAACGACGTGTGAACGAAGCGGTATATACATAGATTTAGCTTCTTTTCAATATAACTGCCTCCAAAGGTCACTAGAAAAGAATGAGCATTACATCAAATTGTTGTCTACGGCCAACGGTGATACCAATGCCAACGAAACCAATGGTGTCATCAAATGTGAACTAGAAAGTTTTGTCATCGCCCAGATTGCAGCTGAATGTGCTGAAACATTAGTTGATGCTTTGAAGCCGCTATTGACGAAAGCGTACCGTGTTTACCTCGCCTACGACTCTTGTTCACCAAAAGCGAAACGCTACGAGCAAACGAGTCGCATTAGGCGAGAGAATATCTCGTTGGCGTGCACCTCACGAGTCGCGTGTTACAAAAGAATCGCGGAAGCTGTGAAAGAGGCTGTGGCACGCGCCCACGAGGAAAATCTGAAGAAATTTCTATGCGAGTTGGGACTCAATATTGAACAAGAAATCCTTCAGCGGGTCATTGAATCAGCTATCGTCACACAGTTCCCACCTGACAGCGTGCCGTTTGGTGAGGGGGAGTGGAAATGTTTTTATAGGATGCACGACGACTTAGTTCAAGGCGTAGTCGACACTTGTTATGTATTCGGCCACGACTGGGACATCGGGTTTGTCATGACAATGTACCAACACCCGAGAGTGCCAGGAAACTTCAAGTACGTACACGGCCCGAATGAAATGTTTCAGCATGTAAAATTGTTTGACGCCAAAGAGCGCGCATTACATTTTGCGTGTTTAGTCTTGATAGGCAACGACTATGTTTGTAAACTCGTGAACCCGAGCGAGGAGAATATTCGTTTGTTAAAATTAGAGTTTGACAAAATGTATGAGAATGACGGCGGCCGGATTACAGAATGTCAGGTTGACTACCTAAGCACTATTCTGTTTGAAAACGACGAACAGGATAACTCGTGTGATGCTGAATCCAGAATCAAAATCAGCGTAGCTTTTGCAACAGTTTTTTCACGTCTGCTGTCTGCTGTATACACATCGCGATCGGACGAGATTGACGCGGTCCTGTCACATCCTGACGCCGTAGCCAAGGAACAGGCTCTACAGATGCGCCAGAAACTTGACTCTGTACGAACAGGATGTACCACCCAAGAGATTGCTACAACGACGCAAACTCACGGGAATGCTACGTTGATTACATGCAAGGACGCGCGTGGTATTATTGTTCTGCGTACGTTTCAACAATGTATGGATTATTTTGCGATTACCGTATTGTGGTACCTATCGTACACCAGATTCTATTTCTATTCAAAACACGGCCGGCAGACGTTTAAGACCACGACACGATTCAACGACGATATACAAATGCCAGTTGGACTGCATATGGACCAACAGAATATTTTCATGTATAACGACAGTCGCCTATCACCTAATCAACGATACGATATTCAACGGCTTTTGGAGGTGAAAAACGTACTCCATGACATGGAGCCGCATCTACTATTCTGGATCCTGCAAAACGCCTTTGAATATGCATTGCAAAGTAAAGTATGTAAATAAATTTTTGTATGTTAAGTAAACTTTTGTTTCACCCACCTCATCCAAGAAAACAGAATACACACACGTACATACACACGGTAAACAAACAATAAAACATAGAAAGAAAACCCTTTATTGAACAATTTACAAAACAATTTACTCAGTCTCATTTAACCTATCCAAAATAGATTTCCGTATCGGGGTGGCAAGCTTTTTCTTTCGTGTAAAATGTTTGCTCACTTCGATACGTGTTGTTTGAAGAGAATGACGCTTGCGGATAAAGTTGGAGCTTTCCCAAACTCGACGAATCTTCCCTCGTTCCGCTCGTTCGACACCGAGCATCGTACGCGGCAAACCGTCGTACAGTTCTTTACGTTCCGGTGTCGTCCATCTGTTCTTTTGACGAACAACCCGCAAAGGAGATGCAAACATGTCTGAATCCGTGTCCGAACTTGTTTCATTACATTTACTACCACCGAAAGTGGGCTTTTTAACATTGAAATCAGGATCTTTTGACGGATCGTCGCTGTCACATTCCGAATCTGGTTCCACTGTAACAGGTCTTGTATTTCGTTTGCGTAACTCTGCACCGGTCGTTGCAGTGACCGATGATGGTGACGAGTTGTCACGCCCCGTATCTGTTTCCGCTGCTACAGGTCCTAATATTTGTTTGCGTACCTCTATATCGGCCGTGGAGGTGGCGGGTGGCAATGATGAAGTATGGGGTTCAGACAGATCCGTCGGTCCATCCAAACTATCGGAATCTGAGGATGTATTATTGTTGTATACATCCAAAGGTATAATACCAGAACAGAAATCAGTGGGTGTCTGTTTAGAAGTACAAGGAGTTGGGTTCTCGTAATCTATCGCCGAAGGTAAATCACTATCTGTGGTGGTTGTAGTAGTACATTCGTCGTTGTCTGAAACGCGACACAAACGACTCAGTGAAGGACCGATAATGTCCAAATGTATGTCGCTCATAGGCATCTCATAAAATCGCTGATGTGTACTCAACGTGTGCCCTAGGAATTTCGGCATATGACGTTTTATCTCGGGATCCAACTGAGACACCGTAGCTAAGTAGTGACGAAACCCGTTCGCGCTAAAGTCGTTAGGTTTCTCCAAACCCATTTCCATTTTGTATGCATTTATCAGATTACCTCCGCTGTACGCCGTGGCATCTGGTTTACCAAAGAGCAGATCACCTTTAACGAGCAACCTTGCGCGGTTATCCAACAATGCATCAATCGCTGACCTGATTGTAGGCGTTACGATTATCGGTACTTTCACATCGTTCTTGAGAGCAGCCACCGTAAACACAGCCATACCGTCGCTCTTTGTTTTCAACGTGGTTTTATAATTGGTCACCGTCGCATAAGTCACTTCTGTTGGCCGCCTACAGTTGAAGACGATCAGATAGGCGATACACGCCTTTGTTAGATCTGCGTACGTTGCAACATCATGTCCGTCTCGCAACCGAGCGGTGATGAGCTTAATTTTTTCTGTCATCGAGTTGAAAAATTTCACTACATCCTCGGTGAGCGGCATCTTGTCCTCTTTACTCATTTTCTGTATTCTCAGACTTTTGTCGGCGGCGTTGTTCACTTCCATAGACCAATCGCACTCCATGAGTGCCATGAAACGTTCGTGTTTATCTCTAATTTCCAACTGTTGTTCTATCGGTAGATATTTATTTTTGATGGCCTCGAACCATGTGATTTTGGAGCAAACCTTTAGACTTTTACATAGTCGCCTGGGTATACTACCGACGCGACAAAGACCATTCGAAACATCCAAACCACACCACTCGCGCACCACCGCACATAGACCGTCGAAATTGGTCGGATCCAAACAGTCGGTAAGAGTTTTAACACGAGCCGGTTCCGCTTTCCTGAAGCGTATCAACAGATCGGCGAGTGTGCGCATCTGGCTTGAAACGTAGTGGCGCTGATGATTGGACTGATGCGTCTGAAAGAACCTTCGACCATACTGCAGTATAAGATCATCCGACTGGGCGATATAACTGATTTCATCTTTATTCATTTTTGGGAATACGTGAGTTTTAAGCGCTTCGTACTTGGTATCAAGTGGTGGTAGTAGGAACGTTGCTTTTGTGGAAGCGCCGGGTTCTATCGGTATTTTCTTTCTGCAGGTTCTCGCATGGGACTTGAAGTATTTTTTCGTCACCAGACCCTTGCACCCAGGACATACGACGTGCGATAACTCTGTGACTATGTGTTTGCTACTCCGTTTGATCGGCAGTGGTTTACCGCGTTCACCTAGATTTGCCATTCTCTCGTTATAACTATGGTTAGACCTGCTTGTGATTTCTTTGCATATTACTTTCCTTTTGGTCTTCTGTAAAATTGGGTCCGGATCAGTGGTGAGTAGATATCGATGCACTTCGGGTGCGTCTTTGTGTTTCGCTATCATGTGTCTGATGAGTCTCGTTTGCATCGTTTCACATCGGTAACACCAGTTGGTGCGGCTCTTGCAACGGACACCAATCGCCTCGGTGGTGGAGCGTCGTGATGTCACATTCTCGGGTTCCTTGTAACCGTCACTCGATGATTTGGTTTGCCGAGAGGAATTTAAAGATCCGATTGCCGCGTTCGACGTTTCAGAAGAGGATTGTGTCTGCTGTGGAACGGTGTCTTGCCGTGAAGTGGACGCGTCTCTCTTAGGTAGTGGTTCCATGATGAAAAGCTCTACCCATTGCGTGGGTGGTCCTTTTATAGATTTCGGAAGCGTGTTATCGGCCCAAAATCAATCAATGGATTTTTCTAGAATGTTGAGAACCCAGAACGGGTAGCCGATGTCTAGGTTAACACTCAAGGTCGGATGTCCGTACTCAACCACTAAGAAAGATATCGAGAACCCGATAGATCAAAAAGAGTTTGGATATAGCTTAACTTTGGGGAATGTCTCAAGTAAATGTTTACAGTTTCTTGAGACATCCATTATCTAAGCTATTTCCAAAGAGAAGTAATAAATTTTAGTAGTGAGGGTGTTTTGTAACAACTTTAAAACATCTTGGATTCAAACAGCTTCAAAACGAATACAACCACTATCACAAAACAGACGTCTATCTAACGGACATTGGTATTCAAGAGAGTAGGGGAAAAATAACAAAATATAAAGATAAACAATACATTTATTTAGTTCTTTTTACCAAATTTAACACAACTTATCAATTTTCTCCCCCAAGACCGTCCGGGGCGTGTGTTTGTACAGGAAACATGTGGTAGTGTAGAATGTTTGCTGGGCGGTGACGGTAAGGCCTGATCGAAATCAAAGTCCGAATGTGGTGTCAGAAAGCTGTCCAACTCTTCAAACGACATATAATCACTTTTTTCTGTGCACACGCGTCTGATGTCGTCAATCTTCTTGTTCTGAGCTCTCATGTTAATAACCAACATGTTGAGTTTACGATTGATGTCTTCCATTTCGTTCGAAATTGGTTGTACGTAGCCAGGAACCAACTGCGGAGACGGGTACCAATTGGATTTGTAAGACGGGGGTGGTGTTGGTGAAGACGGCGGTGGTGATGGCGTCGATAGTGGCGATACGTTCACAGGAGTTTCCATCAAGTCCTCTGTAGCAGAATCCATTAGGTCCGAAAGTTCGTGTAACGCCTTTTCCACTTCATTCCGCACAGATGGTTTGCACCGACTGCACGTTATGGAAGGTTCGTCGGCAGTTTTGGTTTTCAGAGTAGTCCTTACTACAACCGGTGACTCTTTCCTGAAGTATGTTGGAACCTGAGGTGGTTTGGCATTTACCAAAGGTGGTCTGATATTCGGCAGTGGCAATCTACTAACAGAAAATGCCCGGGGTAGAGTCATAGACGGCAGTGGCGGTGGTAAAGATGGTGATGCCGCGATAGAACCAAACGACTTGAAAGTCGACACGGGTCTAGGAACTGGTGGTACTTTGTAATGGTTTTCATCGTCAAATCCACCATTTCTTGTGTAGGTCCTCGCTCTGAAGCCATCCATAGATACGTAACCGCCGTTATCGTCCGCAGTATTGCGAACACTCGTGGTGCCTATAGATAATTCGCCGTAGTGCATGGTACTTGATGCTTCCTCGACGACAGTACAGTTCAGACTAGCGCAGTTCAGCGCTTACTATACATTGTGTTGAAAAGGAGGGGCAGAGATTGAAGGCGGGTGCTCGAATCAAATTACTAGGAATCAAAAATATCGAGAGGGAAAAAGCGGGCGCTCGATCTAGAAACCCAAAACATCAGATATATCTCTCTTTACACGGCCGTCGAGTCCAGCCGCTCTGATTTTCCTCTTTTGCTCGTAACGATCGTACAAGGTTGAACAATCGCGGTTCTTACAAGTTGCTACACGTTCCGCCTCTCCTGATTTACACAACATACACTCGGTGACTAGCTTTGAACAGATATCCTCAATATCTCTCAATACAGCATCATCACCCTCCGTTGGTACCGGTGGAGGTAACGGCTGTCTAACCACTACCTGACGTTTGATAAACGACGTGATTTTCGCATTCTTTGGTGGAGGTTTGTCAAATTTAGTATTCCTACGAGGTCTTTTCAACGTACCAACAACTTGCCGTTTACCGGGTCGTTCGATTTTTCGCCCGTCGGCGTTCACAACTTTTGGCCACAGTATGTCTTTGATTTCCTCTTTATTATCACCACTATCACCACAGCCTTTTGGAATCACTACGGCCAACAGGTTTGTCAACGGATTCAACAGCTGGTTGTTTGCGTAGTAGATATAGTCAACCACCAACCCGTGTTCCAGTGCATAAAGGGGATCTTCGGCTCGATCAAACAGTTTCCTGGGCGGTTCACGTTCATTTTGCGCCACTACCACGTACTGTATGCGATCACCGATTTGCGGAGCTTCACCGGGGTTCCTCTCGGCCATTTTTTGCGCCAATCTGTCGTGAGGTGTTGGGTTTTTTGTCTTTTTTGACCATTCTTTCGATATAATTAAATCTCGCACGTTGACCTGGCCTCGTAACAACTGGGCGAGACAGTCACGCATCTCATTCATGACACGTTCGAGTGATTCCATGTCCATAATCATATCTATAGCTCTCTGCAACGTATTTTTCGCCAAAAGACAGTTATCACGTCTGACCACTTCGAGTCCTTTACAGCATACGTCCCGACCAGCGGCGGTTAGTGCGGCGGTCGCTGCGTCCACACCTTCCGTGCGAGCGATAGTTCTCACTCGGTCCAATGATTTATAAATACCGGCAGCGTAACGCTTTTTACTGGCCAATAGAAACGGCAGATAAACGATTTCAAATTGCAAACGTATAGGCGGTCTGTTGATAAGCTTCGTGACGGCAGCGGCCATCTCATCGCCGGCGTCCGCGCACTCCCACAGATGGTGGACAGGCGTATGCTCCATCCAACCGATCATGCGCACCATCACAGAGTCGGTGTCGCCGTAGACCACCTCGCGATTTGCGTATGTGGACTCTACGTACCGTTTGGTAGTTGTTATCAGTTCTCTACCGTAAGCCGTCACACTGGACGGTATGTGGAGAAAAAACAATTTTCCTTCCCGGCAACCGGTCGCTCCGTATATCGAGTTGGCGGCTATTTTCAATGCGCTCTGTTGTCCATCCAGCAGAGTGTAATCTACGGACGATTTGTCTAGACCGGCCATGCGAGCGCGCACCGCGGATCTGGTGGAAATCAGCTTTTCCAATATAGCCGGTAGAACACCTTTCTTTGTTTCGCTCTTTAAAAAGTAATGACCGACTGGACTGCGTTCAGCATCACCTCGTGCCATCAACCTAGCACCGTGTTCCGTATTTGTTATCATGGTTGTGTAACACAGGTTGTGCGCGATCATGATGGACGGGTACAGCGACGCGTAGTCAAGACAGACCACCGGATCGCGGTACAGACCTGTTTTTGGCTCTATCACTACGGCGCCGTCGTAACGAGTGTTTTTCATCTTCCCACCTCCGTCTGCAGCGTAGCCCTCTTCCTCGTTCTCCGCGCGGTTTCCGTTTGCGTCATGACAATCTGTTTTCTGTTCAAAACCCTTCGACGTATCTAACGGCAATACATCCGCAGAATCGTCATCGTTGGTGCGGTACTTGATGGTGCAGTCATCAATCAGAATCTTTTGAGCTGAACACCATTTTAACAACATTGATGTGATACGCACTTGCTGCCCGCGGTCAAGCAAGAAACCCAACATCGTATTGAACACTTTACAACGTTCAAACATGTTGGCAAATGTACGCCGGTTGAACAACAGATCTATCACTAACTGAGCGTCTTTCACGCAGTAACGCCCCAGCACCGCACGTTCACGTGACCCGGCATTAAACAGGGATGGTATTTGTGTGTAATGTACATCGTCCTTGCGCGTGCCCAGAAAACGTTCGGCCACTGCATTCAACGTGTAGGAGCGCATAGTGAACTCTTTGCGTGCGTATACACACGCATCGAACACGGTACGGCCGTGAACGGTGGTAAAATGTGATTTGGTCACATGTGACGAGTATTTTCTCCCCGTCGTAGAGGTACCGAAACCTTTGTCGTTCTTCACACAATACGAGACCAACCCGAGACGGCCAAAAACCGGTGTCAGACCATGGTGTTGGAAACGCGCAAAGAGAAACGGTAGGTCAAAATTTTCTATATAATATCCGGTAATGATGTCAGGATCCACAGCTACCAGGTCCGCGCAGAAGGCGGCCAACATGTCGCGCTCTTTGTCGAAACATCTCACGACGCATTGGTCGGCGCCGCTTTCCGATCCGTACAAGGGTTCGCAGTCACGTACGGTATACAGACACTTACGCGGCGGGTTTGGTTGTCGGTCCAGGGCATCTTGTACCACTACCGTCGCAATCTGTATAATAGCACACACGTCGGGTGTAGGAAAGACATTCACATCGTTTGCCAGACACTCTATGTCAAAAGACATGACGCTAACTGTTGGTGGTGGTGGTGCTGGTGATGTTTCGTGTTCTTCTATAGAGGTGAATGGTTTCTTGTCGTACGCCAAGCGGCCTGAAACACGTGACTCTGATACAACGTGTTCTTCGAAATCGTACGAGTATGTGTGACATGGCGCGGCCATTACAGACGATAGTCGCAGTTTATCATACGGATTGTTGAACGTTGTCCTGACGCATACTGAAGGATCAAACAGCGCCCACTCGCATGGTCTCAGTTTTAAAGTTTCCGCCACAAGAACATCCGGTTCCAATGAACTCTGGTAAAATCGTATATCATGACTGTGTTTTCCAAATCTTCTTTCACTAACCATTTCGTCGGCCGTATCCAATACCTCTTGTATCGCCGAACGCACGTGGCTGAAACACCGCACAAACACGCGAAACGTGAACGCTAGCGAAGTGTCTCCATACTTTTTGCCAGAAGAAGCTGCGTTTCTGTCTTGATGGTCCTTGTCAATGATGAGCGAACTGTATCCTGTAACGTTTTCCATCCCCTTGATGTAGCTAAAATGATTCGTAGACGATGATTCCAAAAGTTGGTTCGGGTTGGCGTTTGCATTGAGTTTGTTCATGCGTCTCATCAAACCATTCATTACGCGAGCGCAGACAGACCTGTCACGAAAAGAAACGTAAAACTCGGGTAGATAGTTTAACAGTTCTACGGAAATAGTCTCGCCCAATTCGTTTTTGCCATAAACGCGTACCGTGCACGACGATCGTGCAATAGTGGCAGAGGTGGCGGATGGATAACCACCGGTCTGCCACGGAACGGTGCGGGGCCGGTTATCTCGGTGTTCACACTTTAGAAAGTAAAACCTTTCCATGTTTCTAACGTTTTGCTCATAAACTCTATCCTCGCAAAGAGACCGTGTCCAATAGTGAGTCGCCGACAAAATGATGTCCACAGAGACGCTCCGCGCACGTTTACACGCGCATCCCCTCCCTTTTCACTCTCTCCGTTGACTCGTTGCAGCTACACGCTCCGCGCACGTTGACATGCGCATCCCCTCCTTTCCTTTCTTTCTGTTGACTAACTGCAGCTAGCGGCAGTCGCTTTGCGGTAACCGAGTCTGTCAGTTATAAGTGACGTAAATCTTGTCTACAAGTCGTAAGCACATTTGGCCGAGATGTCTAAATCTGATGACAAAACCATGTCCGTCGAACGCGGAGAAGATCAGCCTCCGTCTTTGTTTGATCCGCAAAAGGCAAGTGAAAATATTCCGTCGCAATATCCGCGAGAGGAAATCGAGGACAAAACCACCGTTGTGTCAGATATCAAAACAACAAGCAAAAAAAGTCCACCAGTAGCCTCCGGCATGGAAGTTAAAGAGTGTTCAGTTAAATTAGTGGACGTTGCAGCTGGTTTCAAACGGAAATTCGATGAGATCGCAGATAGGAAAAAGAAAAATCAAGATGATAACAGCGAGAACAAATCAACCGGCCCACCTGTCAAACAAAGAAAACAGAACGAGCATTGTGGTGGTGACTGCGACGATATTGGTATTGATCGCGAAGACGGTGTAGATGTGTACGAGGAGTTTGAAGAGGCCGATGAAGAAGAAGACGACGATGCGAACGAGGTGGGAAAAGCACATGCTAGTAGCAATGATGGTGCTAGCCACTCAAAGAAAAGAAAACGTTCACCGGGAATGGGCGCGATGGCATCGATGAAAAGACTAATCGAGATGGAAGATCGCGCGCCGTTGTGCCACTTGGGTGAGACGGAAAGTAACATGTTTCCAAAATCAGTGGAACTAATGAATCATACAGTTCCGGTTATTTACGACTCTCGCGTTCACATCTGGTTCAAGGCGGACGATTTTGCCAAAGCCCTAGGCTATAAAAACTACAAATCCTCGGTAGAAAAGTACGTCAACCCGGCTTTCGTGCTACCGTATCCAAATGTGTTGGACTTGTCACGTGCAAGATACGGAGACGCGTTTCGCCTGTACTCGGTGAACAATAAAACGGCATTTATCAACGAGGCAGGCGCAGTGCAGTTGTTTCTGCGTTGGTTGGTATCCGGTCATTCGCTACAACAGCGGCAGCAGCAGCAACAGACTCAACAACAATTGCCTGTCACTTCCGCCGACGGTGAAAAAGTCGTCACGGAAAGCTCCAGTGAAATCGCACCGGTAGTAGCATCGATTAGCGCGGAGAAAAAAACCCCAATTGTAAAACCAAAACTCAGCGCCGATTGGATCGACTACCAACTACAGCCTGCGTTAGTCGCATTCTCAAACGCCACCATATACGGTAAAACGGCGAAAGAACTGCGACATGCAATGACACAGTAATAAAACATATATTGTTTTGTATCGTAAACTAACCAATAAATTTTGTTTCTGATTTACATAAAACATTATCCTTGCCACCCCACCCCCACTCCAACATTGCTTACTTTGTTCAGCGTGTGCTGTCGGTAGTCAGTTGTTGTCTGTTATCCAACTCAACAGTACGGGTTGTGTAGCTCTCGTGAGTAGTATTGTAGAGCTATGGAAACTTTCGACATAGATTTGTGTAGTATGTCATCTGGTCTTGGTCAAAAGGATTCACGACCATCTTCTTGGATGGATGGAAGCTATCGTGTCACAGGTCATGAGAAAATTGCTGTACAGACAATGGCATCAACTAGCTTTTCGAAATCACTACCCTTGATCGTGTGCGATGGAAATCGGTGGCGAGTAAAAACTTCTGGGACGCTGAAGAGAGATTCGAAAGAGAAAAGAGACAATATTGAGTCGGTTTCTCTATCACCTGAGTCTTTTGCTATCGCTCGCAACCGAAGTCGTGTTTGGAACGGATCGAATGAGTATTTGGATTACTCCTCCAGTTCCAGTTTGTCAACTTCACCAACGACACGAGGCCTCGCTCGCAACGGTGGTGGTACTTGGAACGGATGGAACGAGTATCGGGATTATTCTTCCAGTTCGAGTGAATCAACTACCTCTACTTCACCAACGACTCGAGGTCTCGCTCGCAACCGAGGTGGTACTTGGAACGGCTGGAACGAATATCAAAATTCTTCATCCAGTTCCGATGAAGGATAACTGTGTTTATTATATGATGTAAATATATATTTTGACTAAACCATCATTTTGTATTCTATTCCAAAACATACGATCCCCTGCCCCATACGTGCTTCAACTGTCGAAATTGGTGACTCGAGAATCCCACTTTGACAGTGAGGAAACGGAGATATATAGGTGATCAGAGTGGAAGCCTCGTCAGTCACAGAAACAACTACATACGGGCTTCCAAAGCTCTAGTTCAAACAACTAGCATCGAAAATGGAGTTAGGAGATCCATCAGAATATTTCTTTTTGGACGGGGAGTACAGACCAAAAATCCAGTCATTGCTACATATATGTGCTACAGTAATCAAGAAATCAGAACATTTGTTACATAACGGCATACAGGAACTACCCGCCTCACTTCAACATTTCATCAACGAAATAAAGGTCGATTGGATATTAGTGGTTGAAGTAAAACCCCAATGGAACAATGAAACCATGAAACCATGGGATGAGCAGCTATACACATTCCTAAAGAAGAAGTGCAGGTACTGGACTATGTGCGACACGTGTAATTGGGTTTCGTATTACACGATCTATATCCACAATAAGAGAGAGGTTCCATGGTTCACCTTCCCAAACGTGAGTTCGTCGCCACCGGTATGTTTCAATTGCGGTGACATACTCCGTAATCGTCGGGTGTGATATTGTTAAAGTTATTTCCTTTTCATATTAAGGCTGTTTGGGTGGAAACCGTATCGTGTCTTCAAATTTGCCAGTTTGAGTGAATCAAGTACTTCTACTTCACAAACAACTCTAGGTTTCGCTCGCAACCGACGTGGTAGTTGGAACGGATGGCACGACTATCAATATTTACCATCCAGTTCCGATGAAGGATAAATGTGGTTTTGTTATATGATGTAAATATATGTTTTGACCAAACCATCAATACTTTCTATTTTATTCCAAAAATGGTTCATTTCACAACGAGTCCAAATTTATTATGAATGACTGTCCTCAAAACGCAATTCTCTCTATATATATACCCTGTAATAATAATTTGCTCCGCACCGGTCCCTCCCCTTCTGCTCCTTCTTTAGATGGAGCCAGTATTATGGGTAAGGAGCAAATGAGTCGCGCGCGAGACAGCACCTACCCAAATAAACCCTACCGCGCTGTGATTGGTCTAAATCGGTCACGTGATCAAAAAAGGGGTGTGGCCGATAAATTCCTGGCTTCCAATTGGTCTGTCGAGTCGCGTGACTGGAAAAGTGGTGGGGGAAATGCTCAATCACATCGGAGCCGTCAAGGGGTGAGGTCGTTTTCGACACTTGTAAAATTTTTCTAAATCACCAGTCTCAAATTACGCGCTAGTGATTTTCACGGCAACGAAATTCCCACCTGTTGACATCTCGACTGTTGCGTTTGCTCTTTGGAATTCTACCCGAGAGATTACCTCGCACATCGAGACCACCATCGCAACACTCGAATAATTTCAAGTCCAAAATCGACCTCGCCTCTCGATGGCCACCCGGTGAATGAGCCCTTCCCCCACCACTTCTCCAGTCACGTGACTCTACCGACCAATAGAAAGCCAGGAATTTCTCGACCACGGTCCTTTTCAGATCACGTGACCGGTTTCGGCCAATCACAGTGCAGTAGTGTTTACCTTGGTAGGTATTGTCTCGCGCGCGACTCATTTGCTCCTTACCCATAATACTGGCTCCATCTAAAGAAGGAGCAGAAGGGGAGGGACCGGTGCGGAGCAAATTATTATTATGGGGAAAATATATAGATAAGTGGGTTTTTGAGGACAGTGCGTTCTGATGTGCCATTTCCACAACAGTGGAGCAGAGAGTTGTGACAAAATAAAGTGTTGGCTCGTCGTGATATTAAATGTTAAAGACGCGATGGAACTCTTGCACAGTACCACAACCAATAAAATGTCTATGCGATGAATCATGACTCGAGAAGTTAGGTATACAACTCTCTACAACTCTAATCGGGTTCCCGATCTATAGAATATAAACACAAAAAAAGAGGTGAAATGGAAAGTGGTACTCGGCACTTTCCATTTCACCTCTTTTTTTGTTGAAAAGGATAAGAAATAACAAACAGTTTGGGTTAAAATATATATTTACAAAATTATACATGAATTATACATAATTATACATCAATGGCATCTAGAGGTTTTGAGCACATCAGTCGTCCTTGGTCCCCTTCACGTTGACTGCTGCCAGCAAACGGTTCTTCGCAGACACGCCGATGTTTTCGTTGTTGGATGTGTTTTTCACCGAAGTTGATTTTCTACCAAAGATTTTTTTCAAAACCATAGTCTTCGTCGATGGTTTTCGAAATGCCAATAACGCTCTCAAGGTTTCTGATTTCTGACCGATACGATGTTTTAGGGGTCGTGATGAGAGTACTAACAATGCTTCCGCTGCCAACTGAATTTCCAAACTAACTTCCCTCGTTGTCCACGCAGCTTTAGTCACCATCATTGAAGAAGTATTGGTCAGGAGCTTTGTAAACTGTATGCGTGAAGATGGATTGGAGCACTGGTAACATATACCGTATTTGTCCCCGTGGAAACGGAAGTACTCGCAGGATCTTCCGCACGACTTGCACGTTGGAAACGTAGTAGCTGTCATCTCAAGACCGGTGCAGAATGAACGAATGTGGTGATATGCTAACTCCGTTCCCCTTTTATCTATTCTCGATAAAGGGATAAGGCTTTCACATCGGGTCGTGCTCCCGATCCATATGAATGACGAAACAAATTTCTAGAAAGTCTAAAAAATCTGCAATCGTGATCGGGATCCCGATCCGTATAAACGGCTAAACAGAAGGAGAGGGCCGGTGCGGAGCAAATAATATTATAGGGGTATAAATATATGAAAATTGATTTCAGAGGAGAGGGTATTGAGGTCGTGTTCAAAACACTACACTAGAGAAGTATCACGTCGGTTGAAAGAGGAAAGAATGAAACAGAGTAAACTGAAATAGTTGTAATTTGTATCTCGTAACCGAACTAGACATCCAAATTCTCTAGAAACATATTGCCGTTCGGGTTCCCGATCTATGTCAGTTATTCAAGCGGAGAAAGAGGTGGATCAAAGAGCGGCAATTTTCGCTCTTTGATCCACCTCTTTCTCCTATATTTACAAAGTTTATTTACATTTTTACAAGTCTTCGTCTGATGAAATAACTATATTGACGACCCCTTTACTTGTTGACGCTCGATCAGATTTGTGTCGAGCGCTATAGGGATGTATGCGATTGCCATCTCTGTGCCGCCTGGTTGTTTTTGCCACTGGTCGTTGTTGGTGATTACCAGCGGAGCTCGAACCTGGACCTAGAGCTGACTCGTCCATAGTGGACGTGGTGGCCGACGAAATAGTGTTTTCTTGACTCGATGTGGGTTGCTTGGGTTCTCGTTGCGGATGATTGTGACCAAGACGAGACTCACTTCCACAACGAGTACTCGAGTCTCGCGCTGCTGTCGATATGATGTTGTTCATTGATTCTTGTTGCAAGCAACTGTGGTTGTTGAGACGGGGATCGCCTGCACTATGCGAGCTTGAATCTTGCGCTGCGGTCAATAATGCTAGTAGCATCGAGTCTCGATGTAGACGGCTGCTCTGTTGTTGATCACCACGTGAGCTCGGACCTGGAACCGACTCATCTATCGCACACGTGGTGGCCGACGAAGTAGCTTCTTCTTGACTCGGCGCGGAATAGTCATCCTCTCTCACCATATCAATGAAACAATCATATTCTTCACTGACTAAAAACAATCTAAACTGCATTGATCGCATAGAATCTATTAAGTTTTGCGATATTATACGACTTTCTTGTTTCAGATGGAAAGGTTTTACAATAGCGATGGGTTTCGTGATTTCGAACATGACGGAACGATTTACAACACCAGTCTGATTTGCTTTCCCAGATACGACGCTTTATAGGTTGGTCTAGGGTTGCAATCGGAATACCGATCACCGTAACAGTATCGGGAACCCGATATTTATAACGCATTGGGATGGACCAAAGTGTGTATTTCATGTGACTTCGTGATTCCGATCGACGAATGTAGTTGAAAAAAAGATTCCGCGAAATAATTAAAAATAGTTAATCGATCGGGCAATAGATCTCATAAATAATTGGGATTCTGATTGAGAATGAAAGTTCTGAGAAAGCTGAATCCACAAAAAAAAGAGAAAAAGTGCGAGTTTGTGCTAAATAATCGGGATTTCGATTGAGAATGAAAGTTCTGAGAAAGCTGAATCCACGAAAAAGAGAAAGAAAGGTGCGAGTTTGCGCAAATGGCGGTTTCATTCATATGATAAATAGGGCGCCACCTACCCGTTCGGCAATTTTTCGTGTGCCGCGATAGGGATCAGTGTGATTTGAACAGTCGGAAAAGTTGCATCGGTACTAGTGTTGTCCACTCTCTCGAGATGTCTGATTCATTCGGTAATGCTAGGGGAAAGTCAAAGTGTAAACGTATTACAACAACTGGTATGCGTAGATCATCGAGACTTTGTCGAAACGTTAAATCACCTGTACGTTCCGAGGTGCAGCCGTCTCGTGAGTCTGTCAGTGCCGCGCCATTCACTGGAACGTTTGATTTACTTCAGTCTGTGTCATCTGGCGTCCAAGGAGAATCTACTGTTCAAGCAGGACCTTCCGGAGTGCAACCAGGATTTACTTTTCAACCCGGAACTTCTGATCAGCATCGACAATCTTCTTCTGAAACGGCACATAATCTGGACTCCAAACAGAAGAGAAAGCTACAACACTCCCCGAAAATTCACCAACAACAGAGAGGCGATACATTTTTATTGATAAACGAAGAGGTGTCGAATAAAGAAAAGTTCATTTTTCGTCCGGAGAGAAAACTTGCCGTACCGTCTTTACCTGCGCTACAAGGTTCAACGTTGATGTATCTACGTAGAGGACTCGCCGCCTTCGAGAAGATAAATATGAACGGTAAAGGAATTGACTATTTGGAAACTTATTGTTGCAAATTTCCTAAACTAAAGAGATTCGTCCTATTTAAAAGACTAGCGGTATTGGACCCAGTGACCGAGAGTGACGATCCCAAGAGCCAATTAGAACTTATCAGACTCTATGTGAGTTTTTTCGCGACTTTGGGTGACTTTAGTGCAGATTATTATATACCTTCGACAATTTCATTCGATTCTAGGATGTCGAACGTATTGGTGGTAGATAAAAAGTGGATTTATGACGAAGAGAGATGTGCATACAAACCCATCTACGTTGCACTGAAAAATGACAACTATACTGTATATGTGATGCTTCGTTTGGGAGATATTTTCAAATGCAAAAGTGTACGGTTCGTCTCTACTGCGCATACAGGGCTGTTCACGAATTGCAACTCGTTGCAGGTGGTTGAAAAATCAAAACTGAATACCGGGGATACTATGACCAGCGGTAAGGAACCTTCTTCTCTAGCTTTGTCTCACAAATTCGCCTCTTCACAACGTCCGTTCAAAAAGAGAAAAGAAATTTTGATGCAGTCCTACGACGAAAAATCCAGAACGCAGCCCGCAGCAAAGAAGAAAAAGAGTGTATCTTTCGCTGATGAGCAACGACCACGTGAGTGCCAACAACATTCATCGGAGCAGTCTCCGCCGCTTCAGTCACCATCAACAACACAGGCTCACCCCGTAACCAATCCAACATTGATAATTTTTAGACCAAATGTTATTAATGATGACCTACAACTGGTATGTGTTATTTGTTTAGAGATGCATCTATCAGATACATTCAATTATAGCTAACCTATATTAATATATCGCTTTTGTAGAACCGAATCTAGTCTTGTGTTATACCATTGATAGGCTTTAGTGAGAAACAGTTGTGAATTTAAGATAGTTTATGTAGTCTGTTGCTTTGTTACAAAAATAAAAAAAATTAATCTCAAAAGAGTTTTTATTTCACATCAAAAATTACAATTTTAAACATTCTCTTTATCGTTGTGTAGCTCCAATAAAAGCGCATGGCGTGCATAAACGTCCATGCGCACTTCACCTTCTTGGTTGACACGTACGCCGATGTATGATGAAATAAATACCGCATCAGATTCTTCGACAGGTTCGTCCTCCACAATCGTAGCCGTAGCCTTGTCGTAACGAATGTAACGTAGACGCGAATCTTGGTTACGTCTGCCACTCGTGCCTAGCAAGTTTACACTGCTGCGACGACTGAACTCGTTTATTTTCTCCAATGGGTGATTCAAAGAGCGCGCGTTACCGTGGTGCGAAGACAGGAACGCCAAAGATGATGTTGGTGCTGACAAAGATGTTCCGCCACTGAAATTGTTCGTCGTCCCCTTTTCTTGTTTCCTCTTTTTTTCCTTGTACATACAGAGTTCGGTTTTCAACTTTTCAAAACACACCTCGTACAGATTTTCTAGAAACGTATAGAAATACGATCCGAAATGGTCTCCGATCTCGATGTTATAAATTGTATATCCTTGTCGTTCACCCTCTTCGTTGCAGTCGTCTCGGTCAAAGTGCTTTATCACGAGATTTCCGAGAAACAACAGTTTGATAGGAAGATAGAACTTGCAACCCAATGTACCGTACGTATCGTTGTACATGTCAAATCCGTTGAAACGGCACAGGTTTTTCAAACGCTCGACGGACACGTTGCAGCTGTGCGGATCCATCTGGTTGACGACTAACCGTCTGGCACCTCTTGAAGTATCCACGGCTAGCGCGAGGCTTCTCAAGTTTGACATCAGGCGACCAGCTCGGTCTTTTGGTGTTATCGTAAACTGTTGTTCGGGGGCGATAGCACCCGTCTCGGAACTGAGTGCGCGAAGAAATTCTTTCAGCTTTCGGTTAGCGGCGATATAACCGCCACCAACGTCGGAACACGATTTGACTAGGTTCAAAGTTTTGGCAATGTTCAGATAGACGAGACGTACACGAAAATCTGTACTGAGACCATCGCACGCGTCGTCAGTAAACACTTCCTCGCCGTCACGCCAGAATCTGTTCTTTGTGGGTCGTTCGATCGAGTCGTCGTAACCGCCAAACGTAAAGTCTTCAAATTGGTTCTCACGGACGGCAACCTGACGTTCTGTGTCACAAAAGTTATCCGTCTCGTTGTCGGGCGTTTCTTCCTTGCGTCTTGCGCAGGACTCGAGATACGAGTTTATCATCTCGTTTTTCGCTTTCTTCAGGTTGTGCTCGTCGGCGCAAGACTCGAGATACGAGTTAATCATCTCAATTTTTGATAGATCCTCACTATGGTCTTCCGCTGTAGGCTCACCACGCACGGACGCATCCCTGTTGGCCATAACGGTTGGAGAGAAATGAACCGATCGATAGCTGTTCAGTGGATCGAATGTGCTACTCAGTGTATCTTTCCAACAGCCCCCGCTACGGAGCACTTTTGTTACCTCCCCCCCACCTCTTCCTCCTCCACTTGCTCCTCATCGCTATCCGTGTCCTCATGTACACGCGCATAACTTGCACCGTTCGGCGAATGTAAAACATCCGGGTCTGACTTTCGCATGTATAATATCACCGCAGCTAAACACAACAACAATCCCAACGTTGCGACACACCATAGAGCCGCTCGCTGCAGAACTCGCCATATGGAACCAAACACGCTTTCCGCCCCGTCCACTACATCACCGGCCACCTCACTCAGCACGTGCGGCGAGTCTAGTATCACTTGTCCCAGCATTTCACCCAACGACGGTTTCGCTCGGCACACGTACATGTCACTCGGATCTACGTAGTCTTCAACGGGCAAATGTTCCACCGTGGTCGTGGCGGCCGTCGGGTCGCACCGCACGCACGGTGTGTCACCGGTCCATTCTGTGACGCAAGACGTCTCCGTCACAATCGTAGGATAGTGATCACAGTACTTGTTGTACGGTAAAGCACCACCGTCACTATCACGTTCGATTTCGCACGAAGCGTAGCGCACGCGACAAGACGCAATTTCACCAGTGTCTCGATTTCGGTACACGCGCCAACAACCCGCCGCTCTTTTGGCGCTCTCAAACAACGCCGCGCAAACTGCGAGAAAGCCACCCGCTGTCAAGACCACACCGAAAAAAATACCTTTTGCCGTGACCGGACGTCCATTCTTCAAAGATTTCTCGATTGCGGTCACCAGTCTGGCGGCGTCGTCGTTATTCGCGATCAAGCGGACCAGATCGTCGGCAGAATCGTAGACGGTGTTTGAAAACAAGCTTGGCGGCAATTGGCGCACGGACCGAAGCCGGCGCACCGCGTCGTCAACGGCCGCGTCCGGGTAAGCTTTGATCAAGGCGCGGCGCATGTGCTCCACGAAACCCTTGTCGCGAAAGGCACTAGCCGATGGCACTCCAAGCCCGTCTAGTACTTTTGTAACACGGCCGCGACGCACGTCTTGCACAATCTTTTTCAGCGTCACCGCGGACATTCCGTCCTCCGTGTCTACGACTACACGGAAACCGGCGGCGACGCCACGCCCCGTGGTGACGCGAGCGCGATTCAACAAAACTCTGGCCAACTCGTCGGCTTTACCGGCGCCGCCGACGCGACCGAGATCCTTTTCTAATTGGACTTTTACAGCTTTCAACGCGTCGTCGGCGGCCGATTTTGTCTTGAAAACCGACGCACCGACATGCTCCAAACTTTTAATGTACCGTAAAAACGACCGTCCCACGGCCATCGTACCGTTCACGATGTAAGGGCGTGCAATGTCAACGGCAACCAATAACAACTGCGATTGGTACAATGTCCTTTACAAGTGGTTCGAAAAATGGTTGGGAACGTACAAAACCAACGTGGTGGCTGCTTACGATATCCTCAACAGCGAACTAATACCGACTCGCCAGTACGAACGCGCGTTAATTTGGTGTTTGTACGTGTTTGACGTGACCGTGTTGACGCACCAAATGGTCAGTCTAGTGTACGAAACTGACGGACAAGAGATTAGCAGCGTCTATCACATGCCCGTTGACGGTCTTGTCGACGTGCTCAGGCGACTGGAGAACCAGATGATCCAGTGCCGTAACACGTTCGACGAACTGTTGACGCTGAACGCTATCCACCGCATGTACACCGCGTCAGCGTCCGAAGTGGCGGCACCTATACACGCACCACGTAACAGTGGCGCGCAAGAGATTTCGCCTTTACCGACAGGTGTTGTCTCTTACGTGCCGGACCAAAGACACGCGGAGCTGATAGACGACCTGAATAAATCAGACGCCGTCGATCAACAACTGTTAGATATGGCCGCTACGCTGGAACTTTTGCGTGCCGGAAGCAACAGAGACGCGGTGCGCGCGGAAAATCTAGACAAACGTTTACCGCCGAGTGATGTGCGTGCCATTTTCATGATTGCGGCGCCAGGAGACGGTGAATCGGCTCGCACCTTTGTCGAAGCCTATTTGGCCAAGCTGAAAGACATCGTTGACGGTGAAGTAAAAATGTATAGAGTCGATTACGGCGCTCTGTTGAGCAAATGGCGAGGCGAGAGCGAAAAGAACTTTGAAACACTAATGCTATGGATGGTGGAGAGAGCGCGCCAGAACGCGAAAGACGGGCAAGGTTTCGACGCACTCTGGTTCGATAATGTCCACGTGTTGATGGGTCAGCGTGGCGGTGGCGGCGGTGGTGCCGAAGATTTTCTCGTTGTCATAAAAACCACAATGCTACAAATCATGGACGTGTTCAACAAAGACAAACGGCTGAGCCGTTTCGCGCTGATCTTCAGCACGGACGCTAATCAGGTCGATGTGGACACTGCGTTCAGACGACGCATGGATAGTATCTACGAACTGCCGTCGCTCTCACGATCGCCATCCCTGCGAGAACTCATGATACGACACGCGCTGCGTATAACCAGGTTGAACGTCGAAGGTGACGCTCTCTTGCGTTTGAAGCAAGTTGAAAATACCAGTGTGTTACAGAGCACAGTCTACTCGTACTACGTTCACGCCAGATTCACAATAGGCACGGAATTTCGCTTGGTGGAACCGGGTATGCCGGGTTATTCACTGCGACCGTTGATGATGTATTACAATTTACACGGACGTGTAGTGCGCACCGGTAGTCCGGGACAACCCATTATGCAAGCGCTAAAGCACGAGGTCTCCGCGACCGCCGTAGATAGCGGCGATGAAAGGAGAACGCAGAGGCGATTCTACCGGCCGGGTGAAGTCGATCCGAGAAATTTACCTAAGCACATCGCGGACAGTACAGTTTATGTGATTACCGAAACAGACTCAGAATGACTTGATGTTTTTCTGATGTACCTCAACACGCTGTCCTCAAAAACAAAATTTTATTTATATATTTCCCTATAATAATGATTTGCTCCGCACCGGCCCCTCCCCCTTCTGCTCCTTCTTTAGATGGAGCCAGTATTATGGGTAAGGAGCAAATGAGTCGCGCGCGAGACAACACCTACCCAGGTAAACACTACCGCACTGTGATTGGTCGAGACCGGTCACGTGATCGGAAAAGGGGTGTGGCCGATAAATCCCTGGCTTCCTATTGGTTGGTTGAGTCACGTGACTGAAAAAGTGGTGGGGGAAACGTTTAGTCAACACGTGGCCGCCGAGAGGGGAGGTCGATTTTGAACTTTGAAAATTTTACAAGTACTGCGTTGGTCTCGATATGAGAGGTATTCTCTCAAGTGAAATTCCTTTAGAGCATACGGACCGTCGCACGAGATTGCAAATATCTCCGATTACAGATCGAGGAATGAGATCGATTTTGAACTTTGAAACTATTCACCGATTTGCATTTTTCTCTCTACGGGTATCGGTCACAGAGCCGCGGCGGCGAATTCAATGTACGTAACGTCAACGCAATGTCTGTTTACGATTTCGCTATGCAGCCACAGTGAGAAAAGCCATCGCGCTAAATTTACAAGTTTTATATGCTTCAAGTATTACGGATTTCGATACAGCGGGATACCGTTCGCTATCATTCTCCTTCTACGCTCGAGCGAGTTCCCGATTGGTAGAGATGCGTGGTGGGGGTAAAGATGTAAAAGCAGGTTGAACAGTCTGCTACGTGTATTTCACCGTGTGATATCGGTGTATTGAAACCGTTCTGGAATTATGAACCCGAAGGAAGTACACGTCGATACAGATGGATACTGTTGTGAGAAGAAATGTTTCAAGACCCCTGAAACAGTAGTGGACGGAATGGCGTGCAGTCGTTGTGAAAATTTTTGTTACTGTAAATGTGCATGTAAATCGTACAAACTAGAACCACCGATTTGTGTTACTTTGAAAATCTACAAATCGCGTCATCTGTTCACTTGCTGCAAGGACAAGTGTTGTATGTTCAACGCAAACGACTTCATTAGATGCTGTAGCAAATGTTACCCCAAGTTTTTCTGCGAATGTGTTTTTAACGCTTGTAAAAACAGGACTCAATGGTCTTCGTGAAAACTGTTCTTCGTTGCAACAGCTGTCGCCAACGCCACCTTATTTGAGAACGACGATGAGGAAGGAAATAACCATTTACCCATGTGCCGCGATCGTTGGCTATACAATATTGTGACATTATTTTAATTTATGAAATATATGTATTTTATTTAACTGTTTATTTTTATTTTCCAAGAAATAGAATAGTTGAAACGGAGAGTGGTTTGTTCCACTTTTCGTTACAACTATCTTTTTTTCCACATTTCCTCAATCGGGAACTCGTTTCCCGTTGTGGTTATAGGTCGCACACAGACAAGTTCTCTCTGCGCGTGTCCTAACTAGTGGTAGAAAATTTACAAGTCTCAAAATCGACCACTTCCCTCAACGACTCCGAGTATACTGAAAATTTCTCCCACCACTTTTCCAGTCACGTGACTACCGACCAATAGAAAGCCAGCGCTATCATTCTCCTTCTACACTCGAGCTAATTCTCGAGTGGTACAGATGTGTGGTGGGGGTAAGAATGTAGCAGAATGTTAAACAATCTGCTACGTGTACTTCACCACGTGATATCGGTGTATTGAAACCGCTCTGCAATTATGAATCTGATGGAAGTAGATGTCGATACAGATGGATACTGTTGTGAGAAGAAATGTTTCAAGACCCCTGAAACAGTAGTGGACGGAATGGCGTGCATTCGTTGTGAAAACTTTTGTTACTGTAAATGTGCATGTAAATCGTACAAACTAGAACCAGCGGTTTGTGTTATTTTGAAAATCTACAAATCGCTTCATTTGTTCACTTGCTGTAAGGACAAGTGTTGCTTGTTCAACGCAAACGACTTTATTAGATGCTGTAACAAATGTTACCCAAAGATTTTCTGCGAATGTGTCTTTAACGCTTGTAAAAACAGGACTCAATGGTCTTCGTGAAAACTGTTCTTCGTTGCAACAGCTGTCGCCAACGCCACCTTATTTGAGAACGACGATGAGGAAGGAAATAACCATTTACCCATGTGCCGCGATCGTTGGCTATACAATATTGTGACAGTATTTTCATTTATGAAATATATGTATTTTATTTTCTAAGAAATAGAATAGTTGAAACGGAGAGTGGTTTGTTCCGCTTTTCGTTACAACTATCTTTTTTCCACATTTCCTGAATCGGGAACTCGTTTCCCGTTGTGGTTATAGGTCGCACACAGACAAGTTCTCTCTGCACGTGTCCTAACTAGTGGACGAAAATTTACAGGTCTCAAAATCGACCTCTTCCCTCTCCGACTCTGAGTATACTGAAAGTTTCCCCCACCACTTTTCCAGTCACGTGGCTCTACCCACAACAGTGGAGCAGAGAGTTGTGACAAAATAAAGTGTTGGCTCGTCGTGATATTAAATGTTGAAGACGCGATGGAACTGTTGCGCAGTACCACAACCAATAAAATGTCTATGCGATGAATCATGAATCGAGAAGTTAGGTATACAACTATCTACAACTCTCATCGGGTTCCCGATCTATAGAATATAAACACAAAAAAGAGGTGAAATAGAAAGTGCTACTCTGCACTTTCCATTTCACCTCTTTTTTGTTGAAAGGGATAAGAAATAACAAAAAGTTTGGGTTAAAATATATATTTACAAAATTATAATGAATTATACATCAATGGCATCTAGATACAATATTTATTAAAGTTTTAACAATTCAACGGTGTTTTCGCTTCTTGTTGGATCCATGCGAATCCGGAAATAACGGACTCAAAGGTTTGTCTTGTTTCCGATCGACATCCGCAGGAAGCGGACTAATCGCTCTCGGTATTTTAGGCGTCGGCACGTAACGGTTTATGTACGTGGTTTCATTTCTATCCGTTGGAATGTACTCTTCTAATGCCGGTGGCTCCCGGTGCGGTGATTTCACTTCAACACTTTTGTTTTCATCTTTATTTTCATCATCACTGTCAACTGTTGAACTGTTGTCACTCGAATCGCTATCGCTTCCACTGTCACCGTCGTTTGTCTTCTCCTTCGCCTCCATGTCGTCTTCGTCGTTAAGCTCCATGTCCTCTACGTCGGTGGTTATTTCCTCGTTTGGTGGAGGGGGGGCTTCCACCGCGCGACGTACATCCGATTCTTTCTGTTTCTTTTTTCGTTCCACTTTAGTTTTTTTGCGCGGCGGCTCGTCTTCGTTATTTTCATCTTCTACTACATACTCCAAGTCTGGTTTGCTATCAAACGACACTTCGGCTATCCTCTTTTTCATTTCACCCAACAAATCCGACAGGGACTGACCTTCCTCATGATGAATCTCCTTTCCCACCACAAAAGTGGGATCGATCGTTCGCAGAGAGGAGATAATTTTCTTCGGATCGTCACCGTGTGTAGTGAGACGAATGTAGCGTGGAAGCTTTGTTCTCTTTGCATATTTCTCCACCGACTCGACGCGTCTGTACGTGTAGCGATTCGGTTGGTCTTTTTGTTCAAAGATGATAATCCCATAGTCCACGTTTGGTGGCGCGTTTCGTTTTCTCGTCGGCTTCTTTTGTTGTAAATGCTCGTCGGAACTGTTTCTACCTGTTTCTGGAGCTGGCAACTGCGATCGTGGCTGTACTGCATGTTCGGAGTTGCTTGCAGCGAATAGTGCGTTCATCAGTTGGTCGTTATTGGGTTTGAAAGTTCAATGATTCAGCGGGTGGCAACGCCCGGCGTCACTTGCCTCTTTTGCCGAGTCGATGGCGAGCTCGTTAATGTTGTAATTTGTACGAGTTTGTCATGTGTTTTACGTGGTTTTTTTATTTGTACTACCTCTGTGTTTTTTGGCTTCGCGGGTTTAGGCATTTTTTTTTTTTTTTTGGTTGTTTGGTTTGGCTAGCGGGTTGCTGTCGTAATGCAATTTTCGCCATGTTATTAGTGATTATACTTTTTCCCGGATAATTTGGCGTGGGACTCCAATTTTTACGCGGTGACTGACAGTACCGATCAATGGGGGGTATTCTGTACTGTATAAGAGGATTCAGATGTCAAAAAGGGGAAGGGGGGCTGGGTGAATGAAAAAGTCTGGGGAATTGAAAACGTAGACGCCCAAAATTATAACGAAGCCTGTAATAATCTTTACGAATGAACAGTATGGCTACTTTTAAAGTACAAACT
>JAGISJ010000016.1:179842-253000 GCA_023375725.1 Nephotettix cincticeps
CACATGCGTCGCATCGAGGAAAAGATCGTTTTTTCCTATCAAAGGTGGCCTTCAAAACGATTTCCGAAATGGACATAGCGACACACAGCAGCGACACACAGAGCAGCGACACACTGAGGAGCGAACAAGTATGCGTGTAGAATAGCGGGTAGCGAACTGATCTTAACTTCCACCTACCGGGGGTTTTATGCATCCCATTCTTCCACCACCTCCCTGTGACGTTACTTGACCGACCAATGGGAAACCAGAGGAGGGGGTTATCATTCGGTATTCGTATCGACTTTTCAACCAATCGGTTAACCGATTGGTTTCGGGTTTCCGATTGGTTTCGGGTTTCCGATTGCTCAACGCCTCGGACTTATTCTCCTCGGACTTTTTCTTCTCTTCTTACGTGGGGATTTGCTTCGTTTTGGGCTACTAGACCGTTGCGCAGAGTTCCTTCTTTTTTTACTTTTCCTATTCATCACTTTTGAACTCGGACTTGGTGTTCTTTGCTTGACCGGCTCTACTGTACCACCCAAAAATCTGTTACCCCCGCGATACACCCCACCGGGACTTCTACTACGCGCTCGTCTCGGTGCCAACGACGTTGTATTAACAGGTGACCGACTCGCGGTGCGTTTCTTTTTACGAGTTGACCCAGTGTTGCTGTACTCACCGGACGAAGATATGACGCGATAAGATGGTCCCTGTCCACTCGCCCGTCCTGATTTAGACAGTTTTTCTCTAAAAGACGGAACAAACGAGACCACGAACGGGTTCTCTCGAGGTACATCAGAAGATGATTCTTTCGCGTGATTCATAATAATTATATATCACTTACTATCTCTTGATACCTATCGGTTATTGCACTGCCAGCTTTACGTTGCACATCCTCTATGTGTACAGAATTATTTATGTATGTCATAGTGGTAGATGTATCGCGGTGACCGACCGATTCGCTAGCCGTCGTCAATCCGTATCTAGTGTTTACAGCACCCAAATATCTACGGCGTTGCGAATGCCATCGCACACCTTTGGTTCTTTTCCTCTCGGTAAACAGTGTCTCGTATACACGATCCAGCATCAGTTCCAACTGTCGTGGTGTTCTTGTAAAGAACTTTGTTTTATCTAGATTCTCTTCTGCACCAATATCGACGCCACTCTCAAACAAAATACTATCGGTTCTTAACGGCGTAACGATTTTATCCAAGATCCGGCGTTCGCTGTTTAACACACCGCTCGGCAGGAACACGTTGACAAACACACCTTTTGTGAGTACTTCGAGACGTTCGCCGGCCAGCAATTTGTCAACGTCCGCTATGGAAAACCTCAACACTGTAGATTTTATTCGCGCTCCGCTGAGAAATCCCAACAGATAAGCAAACGCAAACTCAAATATGGTTCGTTCGTAGTAGACGCGTTTAATCTTTGTATCGGCGGCCATCAATTGAGAAAGTATGTTGACGCGGTAGTCGAATCGCTGATGCTGGCAATTAAAGTCATCAACAGCGGTAGAGTCGTTGTGACGCGATACGCCGGTGTACTTTTCAACAGTGGCACGCACAGTGTCCAAACAGTACCGTATCAAACTAGACTCCTCATCGTCGGTAAACACCAATGTGCGTTTGCCACGCGCCGTAGACAGCAATCGTTTTACTCGATCGTCGCCGAGCGCGTTGGCCAGTGCGTCCATGCTTTTGTAAAACAAAGACATTTTCACATCGCCCATGCCGCGGAACCCTTGCACGTACTCTTTCGATTCCTCTGTAAGCGGTACCTCAAGCGCAGTCACACCGCCAGCTTTCAAATACGTAATTATAGATTTAATAACGCGTTTGGTGTAGCTTTCGCGTTTTCCCTTTTCCACAATCATGTAGAAAACAAACTCGTACAATGTAGACTTTGTCACCAGACCGTGTCGAAACGGCTCAAAGTGGTCCAAGTAGCGCAGGTGTGATCGCACGACACGTTCCGACGGTGTCGACGTGACGGACCCGTCGCCGTACCTATGAAAAACAGTCCGTCGCGCCGCCGTCATTGCTTTTGCGTCGCTGTTTTTGCCAGCCTCCTCGACGATATCTGCGTCGGCTAGATTTTGCGCGATCGTCTTCCCTTCTAATATCGACGGCATATTATCTAGAAACGCCTTTTTCATCAGTTCGACGCGAGTCGACGCGGATACGTCATCCACCCTCCGGCCGTGACGGTCGGAGGGGGATCGGGTTGAGGTGGTGAGGGCTAAGCCCGGTCGTTGTTGCTGCGTGACGCCGTATCGCATCTCAGTACGATCTTTGTCGTGACAAAAAGTGCACTAGCCGATATGCTCACCGTCAAAGACGTGTTTTGTGACGGTTATATAAATTGCGTATCGAAGTATTTCGATCAAGATATTTTTGACACTTACGTATTCATCAAGGGCGTGTACGATTCGCCCAACAACAGGAACGCCATCGTGCGTCGTCTCTACATATTTGCAGAAGGACATAAATTTACAATCGAGGATGTCCAAAATCTTTTAATAAAGTACGGCGTCGTATTGCTACCACTATTCATACCGACGACTGTGTCACGGTACTCGGATGAACGCACCATGTCAGATCTCATGTTGACCGTCTACACACCACTACTAACAGGACTCTGGAAACGTGCTTTGGATTACTTAGCGAAGTCCATCCCACAAAACGAGGCTACTTCTGCAAACATACCAATCGAGTTGTACGTGCAGAAAGACTGTGTCGCCCTGAGAGATATCAGACAGCGCGTATCGGATTCTCTGTACTGCCTACAGGACACACGAAATAGACGTGTATTCACCCAGATAACTGATAGCGTGTTAAATACTATTCAACGCTTTGGAGGAAAACAAATTTGGAAATAAACATTATGATATAAATATATTTTTTTATTACATTACCCTCTCCTGAACATCATCCAAGAGACATTTTATAGTCAGATCGGACATGATCCATTCGCGTTGTAAATAGTTTATGACGTGACCCAAATCATAGATCACGTTGTTGACCCTCATGGTCAGATGGTCTTCATGATTGACGATCACGTTTTGAAAGGCAGAATCCATCTTCTTAGCGTTGTGTCCCTGTTTTCTGATCAGAGACTTTACTTCGATAAACAGTTTCGCGTATTCTAATGTTTCCGCTGAAACGGTATCCTCTTCTGTAGCGGTTCCGAACATGTTCTTTACACCGTCTGGCGTTCCCTTGCTACCAGACTCGGCCACGTGAAACGCCTGCGCACGGGCGTTAGGTCCAACGGGATATATACGCTTGGTGTTGAAACCGCCGAACGAAAGTTCTCGCACTCTAGTGACAAAAGCGTAAGGAGTCTGCGCTCCGTACTGTTGCGACAAAGACACGAGTGTTTCGTTCAACTGCGCGCTGGTACGATTAGGTGAACGAGTAAACATTTTACTGTGGCAATAGGCAAACGTGTCGCCAAACGTCTCGCGCACAGACGCATCGTACAACGCGTCCTCCTCTTCTATCGCTCGTGATCGTAGACTTTTCAACAGTCCGGTAATGCGAAACGGATTTGTCTGGCTGAATGAAAGCCGCGTACGATAAAAATGACAGTACATCTGTATTTTCGGTGACAGCCGCAGCAAGGTTTCGATGAAACAACGACCGCTGTTGACCAACACCACAGACACGTTGTCTCCATCAAAATCCAACTGTTTATTGGTGATGATTTCCGACGGTAAGGTAATGTACGGGTAGTTTGTCATTTTGACGCGTGTGAACGTAGTGATAGCGTCGATCGAAAACACAGGATCTCGTTTCACTACGGCGGCGATTTTGTTCATGTTGAAACCTTTAAAAACGCTTTCCATTACATGACCGGGTAGTCCGATCTCGTCAGGTTGTAGCGTTGGGTCAGGCAGCACTTTGCCGTAAAGACAGTTCAACATCTTGCCTGGTATAACAAACTGTTTCAGAAAGCTTTTTCCACCCTGAGTCTGATCCTTGATGCTTTTATTCACCAATTCCGCTTCGTTCATAGATTTCCAAAGTCGCTGCAGTACGTTGTTTGTAACGCACGACGGAGCTGGCGGTGGTAGTAGTAGAGGTGTCACAGGTTTTTGTTTAGAACATTTATTACTCTCATCTCCGCTGTCACTAATTACGCGTCTTCGTTGTTGCCACTGTAGCTGATGTTGTCTGTCACGCTGTATAAACGCCTTTTTCACTTGCAGATCTTTCGGCGACATCATATCCAAACGACAGAGGCGGCGCAGTAGAGCGTCATAGTGATGCGTACACTGCGTAATCGGTGGTGTGATTATATACCTGCGCATGTTGTACCTGTAGCGGGTCCCTATAACTAGTTGTTTCAGTTTCAAATAGGAAGCGTTAAAACGCATTCGCCAATATTCTCGTTTCACTCTCGCTTCTGCTGGAAGTAAGCGATCGCGCTTTTTACAAGAAGGTCTATTTACGCGATCAAAACAGGATTTCAATTTTAAAAACTCTTCAGGAGTGATCGGGTATCCGCCGCTGGTCACCTCGTATTCGTGTAACGCGTCACCTACACTGTAACCACTACAAACACTGCTGAACCCTTTGTCGGGTACCGTCAGACCGGATACGAGACCCACCAGATACGGCCTTTGGGTAAAGTTTTCGTCAAATTTTGTAGAATGCAATTTCAGCACATTCAGTAGGTCGGTGGTAGCATTGATACCGTTTTCCTGCATCTCGTCACTCCGACTCAGCTACCGGAATCGTGAGCACGATGAACACCCACCACTCTATATGTATCCCCTATAATACCATTTGCTCCGCACCAGTCCCTCCCCTTCTGCTCCTTCTTTAGATGGAGCCAGTATTATGGGTAAGGAGCAAATGAGTCGCGCGCGAGACAACACCTACCCATGTAAACCCTACCGCGCTGTGATTGGTCGAAACCGGTCACGTGATCAGAAAGGGGATGTGGTTGGAAAATCCCTGGCTTCCCATTGGCCGGTCGAGTCGTAGCACTGGAAAAGGGGTGGGGGAAACGTTCAGTCGCACAGGAGTGGTTGAGCGGTGAGGTCATTTTTGACACTTGTAAAATTTTCAAAACCAATGTTCACCAAACTGTTTACCAGATTGCTCGCCAGCGTTACACGTTGTGATCTTTTGTCTGGTTGTCGTCAAGCGGCAGATGCAGTTAACAGACGTGCGATGCGGTCTCGTTTCGCTAGTGACAGAACGTACTAGCAAACCAATGTCGTGAAACTCACGTCATTGGTTTATAGGCGATCGGTTGAATAGTGGTTTGGAAAAAATTTTACAAGTGTCGAAAACGACTTGACTCTCTGATATCTCCAATGTGACTGAGCGTTTCCCCCTCCACTTTTCCAGTCACGGGACTCGACCGCCCAATGGGAAGCCAGAGATTTTCCGGCCACGCCCCTTTTCTGATCACGTGACCGGTTTCGACCAATCACAGCGTGGTAGTGTTTACATGGGTAGGTGTTGTCTCGCGCGCGACTCATTTGCTCCTTACCCATAATACTGGCTCCATCTAAAGAAGGAGCAGAAGGGGGAGGGGCCGGTGCGGAGCTAATGGTTATTATAGGGGGATAAATATATAGAGAGTTGGGTTTTAGAGCACAGCCGCAAAAAAAATAATTTGGTCTCACATTCGGATTAAATTTCCGAGACACGCACCGACCGTGTAAATTTGGTTCTGCATGTTGAGATGCTTTCATTTTGTCACAAGGTGTAAGTTCTCGTTTGAACTACAGTCTTGGTGCCAGATACGAATACGGGGTAAAGGAAGATACGTCTTCTCTGTCGAAAAAAAATCTACAGAGAAGACGCCCAAGTCTCAACGGAAGGAACTGTAAGTGAAACCTTTACAAAAATGGAAATCGTCGAACGTATGGTAAAAGATTCCGCCGACGGTGATACCGCCGACGGTGTAGGGAAGAAAGGTCGACCGCGTCACAAAAACCAGGTTACAGCGTTTTCCGGTTGCGATTGTGAATACAAATATCGTGACTACACTTGGAGAAAATTTACCGATTATGAACCGTCACGTCACGGCGTCGAGGTGCGTGAGTTTTACGTTGTCAACGTTACAGGTAAAGAATTGTTTACGTATGTCGAAGGGGCGGTAGGCGGAACACGCACAGAGACAAAATTCCCGCATGTGTGTGGTGAAATAGTCAGTTCGAAGAAAATGGCGTCCGCCGGTAAATTGAAAAATGTCTACACCTGGGTACACATGACTCCAGAGCAGATCGCGGTAACGAATTTCACAATGCACGGCGATCCTGACTGTGACGCTGGCGGTAGCGAAAGCGTACACCCCTCGTCGGACGACGGTCCATTGCACTTGCGCCAGCGTTACGAGTCTAACGCCAACCGCACCCTGACCGCACTGCCGTTGGTCGTGGACAGACACAGTAAAGTGGTAGTGTTACGAACGCACGGCGACTCGTTGTACATTCAACTGATGCCCACTCTACACTCGGAATATAAACTCTTGCCGGGTACACCGTTATTTGACAAAAACAATCGTGGCGTCAGAGCGATAGTCGGTAACATGTTTAGCGAAAATGATTACGTGGTCAATTGCGTCCCGGTGGAGTTTTGTCAAATCGTCACGCACGGTAACAAACACGGTACAGACCGATTGCGCGTCGTGTGTCTCGACAAACGCGGTCACCGATCCGATGATCATATAAAAGCGACCGGAGCTTTACACAGGCAAAGCGCCGGCTCTGTTATCTCATCGCTAGTGAGTATGGGCGTAGAAGCGGTTATGGGCGCTAGCAACAGCGGCGGTAGCTCGGCCAGTAGTACCGTCGCTTCGTCACAGGTCGATGACGTGATAGTCAGCGAATCATCTGAAAATGAAATATTGTTTGACGGAGTAGTGAATGAAAAATTTCAAATCGTAGATACGTACAGTTTTGACAAGAAAAACAAACCGCCGAAAGCGATCGTCACGGTAATCATAGACGATTCCGGAGTCAGCGTGCATTATCAGTCGGGTGAAAAAGACACCCTGCAGTGGGTATACCGTGACCCGAACGTTTCCTACAGCATAATGCCGAGACGGTTTTTCAATGCCAAAGCTAGTGTAGTGGCCATCAACACCGCCATACGATCAGCGAAAAAAGAACGATACATGAAAAAGTACAAATCTCTCGAAAGGTTAATCTGAAAGCAAGGAATATAAACACAATTTCTGGACAAAATGTTATTTATTTGAAAAAAAAAAACATAAACATCTGACATTACGAGTCGTTGTCAAACTCGCCGAATTTCACAAGACGATTGTCGGTGGTCATCAGCTTGATAGCGTGTCTGGTGTATATCTGCATCGCGAAGGCGGGTTGATCCAGTACAAGGACACGACAGCGAATGTAGGATGACAGGTAGACGGCATCCTCGGTCACGTCGGTCTCTATCATCTTCAACTGTCCACCGCTGTCACCCGTCTCTTTACCCTTTTCCACACTGAGATAGTGCATTTTCGCCGCGTCGGTAGTCTTTTTACCACTGTTGCCACTCGTTATGAGTATGTCGACGTTTTCCTTCTTGACCAGTGGCAGCTCTATACGCTGCAGGTATGAGCGCAAGCGTTCATCGTCCCGCGGGAAAGACGAGATTCCACGCGTTTGTCTGCTGTTTGAGAACGCTTCCATCGACTGTAGGCTGTTTGGTTGGTTAGTATGACTATTGTTGGCCGCCGCCCGTAGGTCTGTTTTCGATTCATTTCTGTCTCGTTGCACCTGTTCATATTTCACCTTCCTAATCTCTCTGGTCACCATTTCATACAGCACGTCGTACATGTCGCCGATAGCTTTGTTTATGTATTCGCCGAAAAACGGGAACGGATTCACAGCGTTTTTGTTATGTTGTCCGAAACGGCCGGCGCACCCGATGAATATGAAACGGAACGGATTGTTGAACACTAATTCAATGTAGTTCGAGTCATTTTTACATATAGCCTCCATTGAACGAAAACTTATATTTTCCGCGATGTACTTCTTGTCTAGCACACACGATATAGGTTTCAACTGGTTGATGTACAAAGGACCGGTGCGATAATCCCACATCGAGAAAAGCGATTCCACGACTCGCGGAAGCTGGACGTGTGCGTTGGCGTAGTTACTCTCTTCCAATTTTCGCAAATGGTGTTCGGTGGCTAGCAGTTGTATCGTCAGTTTTCTATTTTGTAGCGCCAACAGGGTATTTTTCAATTTGACTATATACACAAAAGTGTTGTATACGTTTGTCAACATGACGCTAGCTCCTTCGAATCCAGGCAGCGGACTGCATAGATTGATTATCTCGTCACCGTAGACGAAGCGATCGATATCGGGCCGGTTCTTTAGTTTCTTCAAGATGATTTCCTCTTTACCGGGTCTAGAGAGTTTCGCGATATCTTCATCATTGCTGTCATTATCATCTGCGTTGACATTTTCGACGCTGTTTTCCGCCGCATCGTCATAGTCGTCAAACAGTCTCCTTTTTACTTTCAACTTTTTTTTCATGTCAATGACGGCTTCCATAGATCTCTTGTTAGTACCGTGTACTGGCTGTGGTGGTGTACTGCTCGTATCAAAATTATCCCGTTCATCGACCAGATCCGCCGACATGATCCTTCGTTCTACGTCAAACTCAATCGCATCATCATCTCTCGTGGTCGCTGATGCTACTTCTGCACTATCCCGCGCGTTCATATTGGCTTAACGGAGTGATGGCGACGAATAGTGAGATCCTTCCACACTGGCTAGCCGATTCCCCTCCACTTGGGAAGTGGAGGGGGTTTAGGGGGAAACGTCAATAGAGAGGGAGAGAGAGGATGGAAAGTTTGTTCACAAACTGTCATCGTCACTGCTACCACTGTCACGACGCACGCGGCGATATCGCGGATCTCGACGATTATTGTGGTCATCGTCGTCGTCATCTATAACGGTGTCGGCGAGTTGCCGTTTTGTCTCACCCAAAGGGTATACTTTAACTTTATTTTTCCTAGCCTCGCCTAGGAAAATATTGTCTTTATACTTTGACACGTTCCTTACGTCGTCATCTTTGACTACACCCCATATGCGTATATCGGTCGGCTTTAGTCTTCGCGCGATGCTTGTCAGCGGTAAAAGAGCTTCTTGTAAATCATGATACTCGTCGTCTGTATTGATGGTTTGATTTACTAGTCGCGCCAAATCACCCGGTCTCATACCGACGGTATCGCGGTACTTGTCGTCAAGCACTTCGGCAACGGTCATTCTGCCGCCACACATATTTAGGTTGTTTAATATCTCGACTACGTTCCTCATCCAAGTCACGGCTAGATCAGAGTCGAGTACCTCATCATCTGGATTGTCCTCTCGAAATGCAGACAATACGTATTCCGCCGCGTTGTAATAGAACGTCGTTACATCTCTTTCGTTTAGCGTCTGCAGCCGCACATCTGACACATCAATGGTCAGCGCCATCAAGAGGTTCCTAGGGAGTTTGCCATCTGTACGCAGGTAGACGCGTCTGTAGTTCATAGGAGTGAGTAGGTTTTGACAGGCGCGAACACGTCCCAATCGATTGGTACAAATGCCAGAAAATCGTTGCGGAACACCTTCGGGTAAACGTCTGCGAACGTTGCCGACTACCTCAGATCTGTCCAAGTTAATGTGCATGGACTTGTCTGTATACTTGCCTGGGTTACGAAGGCGACCACTGGTCAATCGCTCGCCTTCGTTCAGACCGTAGCTAGAGACTCTTCTGCGATCTTGACTGGTTACCGATCGCATATCATTGTCGGTGTCATCGCTATCTGAATCGTTTTCTTCGTCATCATTTCCATCATCGCCACCGCCATCACCATCATCTCCTCCACCACCGCCACCTCCTCCGCCGCCTCTACCTCTACCCCTGCCTCTGCCTCTACCCCTGCCTCTACCTCTGCCTCTGCCTCTACCCCTGCCTCTACCCCTGCCTCTACCGCTACCTCTGCCGTTACCACTTCCTCCACCGCCTCCGTTGCCACCACCGCCGCCACCACCACCACCACCACCACCACCACCACCACCGCTTCCAGATGGTCCTGGTTGCGACGGGTCCGGTGTATTAGTAGGTTTTCTAGGTCGTCCCGGTCGTCCACGGTTCGTCGCATGGGATTTTATTTTATCTGACGATTCGTTCTGCGTTAAAGACAACATGCTCGGTGGCTGTTCCACTCTTGGCGATTGCGATACCACTCTGGATAATGGACGCTGTGTTAATGTTTCTTGTTCAGGGCTTTTTAAGGCGTCATTCACTAATTGGTCAATATCGATAGATTCGAAAGGAGGACTATTAGGCATGGACTGACGCGAATTTCGTCCGCTCGCGTTTTCTAGATCCATAAAGTTTGATAAATAATCCCTTGCGGTTGTGTTACTCAGATCTATTATGTTACGTTTTTCCGCCGCTATTTTCTTTGGTTTGATCATGTAATTCTTTTCGTTTGTGTTTGTATCGGTTCTATCCAATGACACAATCCTATCCCACATATCTACAAAAGGGCTAGGACTATATTCGTCGAGGAAAAACTCGTCTAAGTCATCTCCGAGCCTCATCGGTTTCGGTTTAACCGGTTGCGATGCGCCAACAATTTCGTTCGTTATACGCGGTGGTAGAAGCGAATCACCAGCTACTGGTGTTACAGGCCTAGATCTTTCATTAGCGACCTCTTCTGTGGGTGTAATTGGACTAAATCTCGAGGACAGAATCGATGGTGCAGACGGTAGCGCGGCAACGGTCATTGGCGTTATCGCTCTAATCGCGGGTCGTGGAGTCATTTCTGCTTCGGCGGCTACCAGAGTTGCGGGTCCCGATATCACCGGGTTTACCGACTGAGGCGAAGCGGCCAATAGGTCAGCCATCGTTAATACGGGCATTGATCTCGCCGTTGTCGAGGGTCGCGGCGAGTTCGCCAACGCCACGTTCTTTGGCGTTACGGGTCTTGATCTCGCCAGGGTCACCGACCGAGGCGAGGTGGCCAATAGTTCAGTCATTGTTAATACGGGCATTGAACTCGCAGACGCCACGTTCGCCGGAGTTACGGGTCTCGATCTCGCCGGTGTCGTGGGTCTCGATCTCGCCGGTGTCGTAGGTCTTGATCTCGCCGGTGTTTTAGAAACATAGTTCTTAGTTGACGACGCGGGTCTCGTTTCGACCAAAGTCTCTATTACCGGTGTAGAGAGATTTGATCTTGCTTTAACTTGTAGGTTATTTCCCGGCGTCAGCGGTGTACCATCAAGGTACAAATCCTCGATATATTGATAAAGGTCGTCATCGAGTGGCGCAGCCGTCTCTTGTCTCAATTCGGTGTCGGCCTCTACTAAAGGTGAAAATGACAATATGTCTTTGCCGGGCGTAACGGGTCTCAAAAGTTCAGTTTCAGGTTCATTGGTTCCTGTGTTTCTTTTACCTTTTCGTTTGACAGCGGAAGCTGTTTTCTTTGGTACGTAAAAACTTGTTGACGGTGCATCTGTTGCAGGCTTCATTACACTCGGATGGGATTTCAGTTTACCTCCGATAGGTGTTTTCGTTTTGATTTTAGCCTTGACATTTTTTTTAACGACACCACGTGCCGAGCGTGTCGTTCTTTTTGATTTGCCAAACATGACTTATCAATGTTTCATCGTGAAACAAATCGCAACATAGCAGCGCGAGACAAATAAGTAGGCCATGGACGCCAACGTAATCGCAGTCAACAGATACATGAGCGTAATTGCCGTAGCGGCGTTACTCCTTTTCACTACATGGTGGTCGTCGGAAATGAACAACACAATGTACTTTGTTCTCTCAGGGTGCACCGCCTATATGCTTTTTGTAGCTATGAAATCCTGGTTAGACGAACGAGAAATTTTCAACCGAGTCGGTTCTATTGATACTATTTTGGACAGACGCGGTGAGAGATGAAAGTACGTGATGCATCTTCACGTTGAACGCGGTCTGACAGTGATTCTTCTATGTTTAGCTGTAGTCGTTCTAGTAATCTTCACAGGCATGATAATATACCCGGATGCGGGTATTTCGCCTAACGTTCATCGGGAAAGCACTAACGATGATAACCTTACTGGGCGTGCAATCGTTACCGCAACGGCATCTTCAACACCAACAAACAATATCGCTTCCGCCGATTCCGACGTGTTACAGTACATGGCCAAATCCTTACAAGACTGGTTTGATGTGACCAAAGCGCGGCCGAAATGCAGAAAGCGGTACAGAATGATAGAGTATAAAGATAACAGTGATATTTTCATCGACGGAAAACCTTTTGACAGACCACCCGGCCTTTATTGCGTGTTTTCAAACGTCAGTGTTGTACGATGCAACACGGCAACCTCGCGACTGGTGGATGCTGGCACCGTAGATGTGAACGGGCGCAAACAGTGGTTTTGCAAGCCGCACTGGCCTGAAGTGTTTGGTGGTCGTGACGGCAGTGACATCGTTGTTTGCGGCGGCTCCATATTCGACGAGTGGTCCGGTCTAGTTTACACGGGACGTTTGCCGTCGTCCGTTGCGATGAAAGCGGTGGAAAGTGACCCTCGTACAGAGGTGATCAACGTCAGTGATAGCAACGGCGGCATAGTACAGGTGTATCGGTGGCGCTGTGCCAAAGACGTTCCCGTAGACTACATGGGCAACGGTTATTTGGAATCCCAATCCGTCCGGTTGATGAGAACGCGCAACGAATGCGCAAAGTACATTTACCAAGCTGTCTCACAGATCGCCCCTTCGGCCGAGCGTCCAGGATTCTGTGACTGTTTGTCGGACAGTGTTTACAGCACCGTGAGTGAACATCAGCGCACCGCTGGGATCGTTACCGCTAAAGTTCCTTCGCCGGCACGGACAGGACGACTCGTAACCGTACCGCACGCATGTTCACCGTGCGTGGCGGGTGGCGGACCGGACAGTGATTCGTACATCGTCAGATTGGCCAGAGGCTGTATTAAATCCTACGCACAACGCGACGGGCATCTCATTAGCGGTGGTGATGTGAAAACCTTGTTTCTCGAGCATTTACCATGCGGGACGAAAACATTCGACGCGCGTAATGCGTCTTGCACCTCAGGAACCGCGTACGTGGGCGTCGGTCTGTCCGAGTACGGCCGCCGTCTGGTCGGTCTCAAAACCCTATCGTCAAGTTAAAATCTGCGTGCTACTTCCGTGGAATTTTCAAAAAAAAGTGTACAGAAAATAAGGGTGATGGATCAAGTCGCCACTATTGTAGAGGAGAAATTCGTTTCCGCGTACGACACGTACAACCAACAGCTCGAACAGCTGTACAACACCGACCCGCGTTACCGCAGAAGCGATCCTCCGCAGCCGTCCGAGACCGATATCCCCGTCGTTGTTGACGAAACAATTAGACCCGAGAGAAACGGAGATCCCTCTGTGCGTTACGTCGTGAGTACCGCGTTGATAGCCTGTACGATTGCGATGATTTTCTTCATGCAGGCCGACCGGACCAGTTATCGAACAAGAAGATAAGATGTGTAGCAACAATGGCAGGGCGTAAGAAGATTACCGACGAAAGAGATATTGGCAATAAAGCCGCGGTCGGTCGAAAGACCTATGTACAGCGACTTTTGGAGGCGGTAGAGGATATGGACGACGCCATCAGAGGTGTGTACGAGTTTAGTCACAGCACGGCAGTAGACAAAATGCTGGACTGTTATTTTTCTCTCGTCAAATTTGAATTAGAGTTCAAAACCGACTACGCAAGAGATCAAAACGAGACCGACCCGTACCAGTTGTTGGCGTTACACATGATACTAGTGAAACTGCAGTTTGACATTGACGATATGCTGTCTATGGTGAACAAGAACACGGTTCAAACGCACGTGTCCATTTTGAAACGGTTGTTTACGAACAACCGCGCTTTCGGTGAAGTTGTTTCCATATTGAACCGTGTGACGCGATTGAATTTGGTCTCTAAAACACCCATCACCGATGATAGTGACAATACTATGGCCGCCCCCTTGCCACATCTACCAGTCGGACTATCGCGTTTTGACATGTCCATGGCGGCTGGTTTCAACACCATCATAGGACACGACGTGGCGGTGGACCGAATCAAAAGGTTGGTGGAGCAAGCCGGAGCCATCGCACAACCACTTTCGTTAATCTTACACGGGCCGCCGGGAACTGGCAAGACGTCCATCGCGTTGGCAGTCGGCCGGGAATACAAACTGAATGTGTACGCGGTGGCGGTCAGCTCGCTGGGTGGCCACTATGTAGGCGAGCGCGAGAAAAACATAGTGGAGATTTTCGACTTTCTAGAGACGCGCGACGAAGATTTGCTTTTGTTCGTAGACGAGGCGGACAGTTTTCTCACCAACATTGGACCCAACGATCCACCGCAAGCGTGTTACACGCACGCGGTGACCGTTGAACTGTTTGACAAGTTCTTGAGGCCAAACATTGCAGAAACGGTTGACGGTGGATGCGATGAAAAGAAACGCGTGCTACTACTGGCCACCAATTTCGTGGAGAACATCGCCAAAGAAATTGTACACAAATCAAAGACAATCCTGATCGACGTGCCGCGCACTGTGGAAGACATGCGCCGTCTCGTTGAATATTACAGACGGTCTAATCGCGTGAACATGACCAAAGCCCGGTTTGAACGGCTCGTGGAGTATGCACTGACATGCGAACTAGCACCGTCACACGTTTCGCAGATCATGCGGAGAATAGCTACACAAGTATTGTTGGATATGTTGAAACGTGGAGTTGTCGTACGAAAGTATGCAGACTTTAGAAAGAGCGCGCGCAGACCGTTCGGTTTGTTGGTTTTGCCGTTCTTTACGGTCGGCGGTGTGGCGATCAATGAGAAACTAACACTAGGCGATACTATCGTACGCGTTTTCAATGAGAACCAAGACGATTTCAATAAGAGCGGGCGTAAGATGCCACTAGGTGGCGGCAGTGGTACCGCTGACTTGTACGGTGTTAATGAACTACCCGCGGACGCAGCCTATCCGCTGTACGACGGTGATATAGAAAGGTTTTTTCGTCCCTTCTCGAAATTTCAATCTTCTCCGTTATCCGCCGACCGCGGTAGCGTCAAAGATCCCGAATACGTACAGGTCGGTGATGGCGGCGTCGGTGACAAGCGTCGAAAGGCTGGCTATACACTTCGCGTTGGATTGGACCCGGACGAATTGAAGTTATCATAAGGTATTGAGGATGGCTTGCCCGTGGAACGACAAGTACCGCGAACATGTATCTGACGGCGCATGTTTCCTATATCCCAATGACGAGAATACCAACCTGATACACGTTCACGACGACACACAATATTCTACCGACCCGTCTTGTGGACGGCCGTTCGCACAGGTACACGCGGCAGAATTGGACTCGTGTCGCATGTACAAGTTCTCGTTGAACCGACGCGTCTGTTCCGTCGCTACAGAAATAGAAACGGACGACGTGCATCTGGCTGCGTACACGCCAACGAACGCTATAGAACTGTGGACTATGGTTCGCGCGGTACTAGACAAATGGACAGGATTCCACACGCGTTCCGGTTACTGGCCCTCGGCCTGTACGGTCACCGACGCCGTGGTGAATACGGATCGTCTGGCCGAAGCGCGAGGAGAATCGGACGCAGCAGTCGCCGCCAGCGCGGTACGTTCCATCAGGCCGGTGCATTTTGTCAAAGACTGCTCCAGCCTGGCAACGGGTGTTCACCGACTCGTGTGCGTTTGGTTCAATAACTACTATTCGTATGTGCTGAACACACGTGACGAGGACAGACTTCGCGAGATACTACGAGGTGGAAGTTCGAACGAAGAGTTTGTCACGACGTCGAGCGGCGGCCGAATCAAAGCCAGACGTATAGAGTGCGACGCAAGAGATTACGCTGCCGGTTTTTGGGAACGTCACGACACGAGCAAGTACCGAGATCTGTTTTCACGTGACAACAAAGACGAATGGACTTTGCTGCAGTGCCGGTTGAAACAGATATTGGACGAAACTTCGCTAGTGCGGCTTCAGAATAATGTGAACCACTCAACGAGGCAGCGCGGCGGCGGTAGCAATAGCAGCGATAGCAATGACTCCGATATGGACTACCTGGATACGACAAATGACTTGACAGCCGTCTCGTCGTTATCGAATTCAGAAAGGACGCGAGCAAAAGGTCTATTTCACGCAATCGTCGTGGACACTTTTGGCAATCACCGTGACTATCCGCACACGATAATGTGCCGCGAGTTCATAGTGAAAGACAAACGGTACTGTTCCGTATGGTTGAACCTCATGCACAAGTTTGCCCAATACCGTCTGTTCCGGTTGAAACGGGAGTGCGACGAAGATGAAGAGGAAAAGGCGCGAAACGGTATACGGATGATCATGAAAGAATGGAACTCGTCGTTTCCCAACTTGAGCGAATCGGCGCGTCAACGCAAACGTGATATGGTCAAAATGATGCGCAAGAAAAAGAAACTCGACAATACAATCGCCGCGGGGTTCGGCAGGGTGGTAAGTGAAAATTGATGGACTCCCTTCTAACGACCGGTGTGTGGTTGGACGGTAAAACGTTCGCAGGCGATCTATGTCGTGCGGCGAAAATTGGACAGAGATCGTTGCCACCAATAACAATTGACACACGACATGGTGTATACGTGCCGCGTTGGGGCAGCGGAAAGGACGATACAATATTTATTTGTCCGGAAAACTTGGACTTTAACTCGTTTCGTGAATCGCTGTACAAAACAGATTTCGGTTACAATTTTAGCGAACAGAATCCGCGGCCGTGGGCTACGGCCATAGGCAAACACTGGCTACCCGAATGGAGTGAAGCCAGTGAAACTAACACAGAGTTATCGCTGGTTTCGTCTTCCTGCTCGTCGTCGTCGTCGTCACCGCTCCTGGCGTCTTGCCGCGCTGTTGTAGGCTGTAGGAAACGGTTAAATCGTTCGATCGTAATTTTACCAATCGACGAGATCATTCGACTGAACGGTGATGCTGAAAATAATAACAACAGGGATCGCCGAATCATGTTTAAATTGATCGGTCGCACGCACGGCAGAACGGTTTATGCTCTGGCAGAAAAAGGGGTTTCAGATGCGAAAGATTTAGGCTACGCTATCACGATGAAAGAGAGCGAACGCATGAGGCCGCCTTTGTTACACGTTGTTCGCGACGCTGAAGCGCGGGTTGTTTGTATTCTGATTGGTGACTACGTGACAAAGAGATTCGCCAGTTTGACCAAAGAGGATGTATGCAAAACGTTTTCACATTACGAAGGAAGAATCGCTACATGCTTGAAAAGTCGTGATTCGACACCATACATTAACGGTTACGACATCGTTTCACATTGGTAAATGGTTTTGAAAGTTCTTGCCTTTGAAAGAGTTAGTCTGCACTGAACTTTTGTACGATGCAGACGTACAAGCCACCAGTTTACTCCCTTTTTCAAAGGTGTGTCATATGCATTGTTGAAAATAGAGATAAAGTCGAGTTAAAAAAATTGCCATCATCAGTACAGGAGTACATCCTGAAGACTAGAAAGGGATTTGTGTATATCGGCAAATATGGTGAATACGGTGCCAGGGAACAACATCTCAAGAACACAGTATATTTGTGTAAAATGTGCAGTGCGATTGGTATACTGTTTATTAGGCATTTTTCGGAAAACTTTCGATTGATTTCGATGTATTTCTTCCCAGATTCAGTTGAGGTACCGAGATGTTTTATCTGTAAAAATGATTGCCGAAATTACTATGTCTACAAATGACTGAAAACATTCAAATTTGAGTTTGAAAATATATAAATATTTTTTTGAGTATTATATGTGATTTTGCAAAATAAACCCCTGTATTATTTCAACTCCAGTGTAATTATTTTTCTACAATGTTATCTATTTGACGATTTATACCTCTTATATTTAACAGTCTGATCAATACCTGCGGTGTATAAACACTGATGCGGAATGGAGCCAATAGGTGAACAGGCTACAAAGCTCGACCACCATGGGTACGTGCGAGCTGACGATGGATATTAGGTTTATTATAGTAATCAGCTGTTGAATATTTAAAGCTTTCACAACGAAGCCACAATGCTATTTGACCTAAGAACATGGCCAATCTTAATGTTAATATGTATTTTCTGTTTGGCGATACGAAGTTTGTACGCCATAGGGCAACGTGTAAAAGGTTCCAAGAACATTGTGAGTCATTGTTTACGTATTCCTTTTGAACCTCTGTTAAAGCTTTTATGACATTTGAATTAGTTGTTTTTAAAAAAAAAGGTTCGAAAGAGCACCAGAACGTTTTGACATTTTGTTTCCACTTTTCTTACCTTTAAACTCAAAAATTCCCATTCAATCTTAACACTAACATGAGTAGATAAGGGTTTTGGGAAGAAAAGGAGAAAGAAAAAGAGAAATTTTATACAACAGTAAAATCATATTTATTTTTATTACTAGCAGTAAGCCCGTACTTTGTACGAGTTATAGGATTCAGTTTAAAGAAAAAAGATAATCATTACAAAATTTAAACATGAAATCCTAAACAAATCAATACAAAGAAAACAAATCAATACATTGTTTTATTATTTAACATTACCTTACAATTTAAATAGATTAGAACATTAATACGATTTTAATATGGTATGTTTTCAAAATAGGTTTAAGATCGATAACCAATATAAAATAACTAATATTGATCCTAATAAATCTTAAAACTACAAAGACAGCTGATTCGTACTTTGTACAGGTTGTAGGATTCGGTTTAAAGAAGAAAGATTATCATTACAAAATGTAAATCTGAAATCCTTAACAAATCAATACCCTGTTTTATTATTTAACATTACTTTACACACTAACAGAGTGATCACAAATATCCGAAATAATACAAGCAAGTAATCATTTATGAACCTTCTCTGGAATGTAGAGAATACATGAAATAAGTTTCATTGTAATCAGTTCACCCGTTTTTTTTTCGGAGAAGACGGCGTAAAATGCCTCATGGAGCGTCACAGACATGCAGACAAAATTGAGCTAAGACCGGTTTCGGCTTCTCTAACGCACGAAAAGTAAAAGACTAAAAATTAATAATTCTGACCAATACTCGGTACACAGGTGCAATATTTTTTACAACATCCGCATCGAGGAAATGATCTTCTTTCTTCAGTTTTCTGTCTTGCGGTCTTGTCAAACAAATGCGATCTAAGATGCGATGGAACACTCTTGAAAGAATACATCGTGATGAGCGAACTGGCGTGTGAGTTGCGGTTGAACTGCTGTGGGTGAACCGTGGCAGACAAAACTCTTATTTATATAGATTACCTTCCAAACATTTCAAATTCACCTGTTCTTGATCCGAGATGTAATGATTGGCGATTCTGTAGCAATTCTTTAATGAACACACAAATGAGTTCAACATCTTGGAATGGGTCGGGCACTGAGGTGTATTTTCAGGCGATTCCATCTTCTTAATGGTAGGTCCACCGTAGTCAACGACGTCAAACATTTGCAACCTTGATGAGAGTATTTTAGTCTTTTCAAGACCTTTTGCGTATATTATTAATTTTTCTTCGCCTCCGTTGCGTTCCGTCGTTCCGCAGATGGCCGCTTTCAGCAATGAGAAAGCAGTGTTCTCAGATACCGTACCCTCGTTCCACGAGAGTCCGTTGTAAAACACTTGTATATAGCCAAATTGTTTGCAGAAGTCATCGCTCTTATCGTTGAGATCACATGGAGGCAGCACCGTCGTCCACAATATAGTGTCAATCGATGGGGCCGCCTCGGCGTCACCTTTGTTAATTTTAACTTCGACGGCAGCCAATTCCTTGATTATTGTATCACTATAAAAATTCTTATCTTCCCCGACGATGTATTGAATGTCTATAAATATTACACGTTTGTATATGGGTGTGTAGCTGTTATATCTTACCGGTTCAGGCAGCGAACGTGACACCTTCCGTTTGTAACCGGAATCTTCACACTCCTGGTTCACTATGGATATCCTTTCAACGTCTTCTACCAACCTCGTCATGTACTTCGGTGAATTGTCCCGTTTGTCTGGCTCGTCCACAGCTCCGTTTCTCGCACCAAAAGTCCTTGGCAACGGTGAGTTCTCTGTTTTTTTTGCCAGGATCGAGGGGATGTCAGAGTACGGAGGCGAGTGAATACAAAACACCCGTTTCAGTGGATATTTCCACAACATGGATGGTCTACAAGCGCATTGACAGCACACAAGTCGATACACATAGCCGTGATCGTCCTTCATTGCAGTCGCACAGGTGCAATACTTCTTACAACATATGCATCGAGGGAACGATCTTCTTTCTTCATATTTCTGTCTTGCGGTCTTGTCAAACAAATGCGATCTAAGATGCGATGGAACACTCTTGAAAGAAGACATCGTGATAAGCGAACTGGCGTGTGAGTTGCGGTCGAACTGCTGTGGGTGAACCGTGGAATCAGACTGACTGACCGTATCGGTGAACCTGTCTTATACAGTAGTCGCGAGGGTTTTTTTTTTAGTCACCGACCTTGAATTCGGTAACCCGAAGTTATTTTTATCCGGTTTCCCGATTGGAAACAGTGCAATGGCAATGCGGTGGCCTTGGCAATCGGAACACCGCTTGATAGTAGAAGGAGGGGGGTCTATGTCAGATCAAGGTCGAAGGGTGAGGTTTCTCGATCGTTATGTCTACCAATCGGTTTTCGGGAATTATGTACTGTATTTATATTTATTTTTATTTTCTGTATGATTAAAAGTCATGTGTTCATATGTTTGCCAAATAAAATAATTACAAAGTTTATACATATTAGATTTATTATAATAATCAGCTGTTGAGTATTTAAAGCCTTCACAACTAAGCCGCGATGCTATTTGAATTCAACATGCTTTAATATCCAATGCCATCTGAATCATTCATTAATGTAAAACAATGAAGTAAATGTGTACTATATAAAATGAAGAGATTTATTCACCCACACAGCCTCCATTATGTTTTTTCACTTAAACTTTTTTTATGAATAATTGTTAGACGTACGGAATTGAAACTTTGCACAAACATTTATGGCAAATAGACAAAGCTACAAAAAAAACTATGACAATTTCTCAAATTCATAAAACAAAATGGCGGCCATTTAAAATTGTGTTTCTGTAGGGTTTACCTGGGTAGGTGTTGTCTCGCGCGCGACTCATTTGCTCCTTACCTATAATACTGGCTCCATCTAAAGAAGGAGCAGAAGGGGAGGGGCCGGTGCGGAGCAATAGTGATTATAGAGGGATATATAGCGTGGTGGGTACCGCGGTGCACATTTTTGCGGTGTCGTCACACCTCTTTGTCGGGTATTACGTACCGCGGCTGAACATCAGTCTCTATCTCTCCACCGGACGGATAACAACGTGAACGATGTCCATGCTTCATTGCCACATCAACGGAAATGCAACAAGCAAGGATTACGGAGGCTACGCGTCGATATTTGACAACATACTTTTTTTCATGTTGTATCACGAGAGGGCTCCACCCACTTGCTACAAACTCCTCAAGGAAAACAGAGAAATATTCATCACCTCGTCGAATACGGATCAGAAAAGTGAATTGGTAGAACCAAACGAGATGTTTTCAATGATCAATCAAATCATATTTTCGCACCGTTTGTATACGTCAACAATACATCTCCCGAGATCTGGGTGCACTATGAAGGATTTTTTGTTTCAAATTGACGACATTTTCATGTGTTTATTTTGCGGTTCAAGGAGTCAGTGTGTGAAAACCACATTGTCATCATTCGTTTCACAGGAGGGAACACACACTGAGACCAGCTTGCGATATTTTGAGCGACTAGATCCTTTTATCTGTACTCCGACAGACACTTTTAACGACGAACCGAGGATCCGGATTACAGAACTAAAGTACTTTCATTTCTCCAATTGTCCGTTGGTGTGGTTGGATAAACATTGCTGGACAAGTTCGAATCTGTATTTAACAAAATTTAACTTTGTCCTTTATTTTATGGAATCTGTAAGGTCCTCGTGTGATAGTATTAACTTTAGCGACTTTACCAAAAGAGATTCTTATTGGTGGAGGTTTGCGCGCAGACTACAGAAGCAGACGACAGTTGGTGTGTGCGAGCAGACTATGGTCAGATTGATGAAAAGAGTGATAGAACTCAAATTGAGAAGTGTCGACCCAGTAGAAATAAAAGAAGGCCTTGGAAAGTTTTTGTACAGCATTATAAACGGCTCGGACAAGTCATCTATAGTACCTCTATTGGATTTCACAATCGAAACGGACCTCGTTTGGAAAACATTAGTCATGCATGGTTTCTGCATTCAGAAGGGAAGCGTTTCGAAATCGGATCGTCACGAAATGGTGTGTATATATTGCTGTATGCCTTTCGATGGCACACTCTACGACCCCAAACTGTTAGAAAATCTATACACTCAACAAAATCAACAGTTGATTTTGGAGTACGTGTTGAGATGCGATTCGTTTCCATCCCAAAACCTATGTTTTTGGGATAGATCGACCAAGACCTCGATGGCACTACAAGTGAAAGAGGTACTGGCTTCAATAGAACTGAAAGAGCGGATAGAGCGTCGAAACCAAAAAGAGCCGCTATCGAATCAAGAAAAACAAATTCTGTGGTTATCGGGTTCTTTGAATCATTCACATTCACCGACCTGCATTTTTCGCTACAACAAACGTGTTTTCGTCGAGGATCAGTGTCCAGTCTGTATGGATGATGTAAAATTGAAGAAATCGCTTTTCAATTGCGGCCACGTCATGTGTAATAGATGTGGCAACGACGTAAGAATTATATTGTGTCCAGTTTGTAAGAGTGGACACAGGAAATACCGTTTGGTCGCACAAGATTGAAATGAATAAATTTTTATCTTATCCTATAATTTCGGTGTAATCATTTTACTACCAGTTTCAATTTCATAGTTCAAACAGTCATTTTTCATGCTACCAATATGGGAGAACATTTTCAAAGTGTATGAAAGTGATCGAGATCCCGATCCACTAAAGCATGTCAACAAGAAAAGGGTAAAGTGGAGAGCGGACTCTTTCCACTCTCCACTTTACCCTTTCCTTTACTGACTTTTGGTCAAATGAAAACGCATATAGTAAGCTATAAAGAGAATATATTATACTAAACAAAATATGTACAAAATAATTGTTTTTTTACAGAATAAAATTATTTACAATAATTATTGTCTTCGACCCCTCCCTCGGCCGGCTCTCGTCGGCGTCGGAGCTGGCGGTGGCGACGGAACTCGTGATGGCGGTGTCGGCGGAAGTCGCTTCGATTCGTCGAAACTGTCCACCAATGTTTGGAAGATCCGTTGTTTCTCGCACTCGTGAATTTCGCCATCGCGAAAGACGTGGTTGTAGTCCCATCTGCACACCGCGTATCCGGGGGGAGGTGAACACTTTAGTAGATGGTATCCCATACTTGATGGTTTTACCCAGTGGTTTGGGTAGAATGGACATCGAATTAACCCTACAGTCGGACTCTTCATCTCTGCGTCTGACGAGGCTTCCGCTCCAGTCAGCTTATATACTCTCGCCGGTGTCCGATTTGATCGTGATACCGACAGAGGAATTCTAAATCGGTTCCCCGACATACCGAATTGGCTAGTGGGCCGTGCTCCCGACCAGTGAGAATGATGATGAAATTTTCAAAGTCCGTAAAAGTGATCGGGATCCCGATCCAAGAAAGCGCGTAAACAAGAAAAGGGTAAAGTGGAGAGCGGACTCTTTCCACTTTCCACTTTACCCTTTCCTTTACTGACTTTTTGGTCAAATGAAAACGCATATAGTAAGCTATAAAGAGAATATATTATACTAAACAAAATATGTACAAAATATTTACAGAATAAAATTATTTACAATAATTATTGTCTTCGACCCCTCCCTCGGCCGGCTCTCGTCGGCGTCGGAGCTGGCGGTGGCGACGGAACTCGTGATGGCGGTGTCGGCGGAAGTCGCTTCGATTCGTCGAAACTGTCCACCAATGTTTGGAAGATCCGTTGTTTCTCGCACTCGTGATTTTCGCCATCGCGAAAGACGTGGTTGTAGTCCCATCTGCACACCGCGTATCCGGGGGGAGGTGAACACTTTAGTAGATGGTATCCCATACTTGATGGTTTTACCCAGTGGTTTGGGTAGAATGGACATCGAATTAACCCTACAGTCGGACTCTTCATCTCTGCGTCTGACGAGGCTTCCGCTCCAGTCAGCTTATATACTCTCGCCGGTGTCCGATTTGATCGTGATACCGACAGAGGAATTCTAAATCGGTTCCCCGACATACCGAATTGGCTAGTGGGCCGTGCTCCCGACCAGTGAGAATGATGATGAAATTTTCAAAGTCCGTAAAAGTGATCGAGATCCCGATCCAAGAAAGCGCGTAAACAAGAAAAGGGTAAAGTGGAGAGCGGACTCTTTCCACTCTCCACTTTACCCTTTCCTTTAATGACTTTTTGGTCAAATGAAAACACATGTAATAAGCTAAATAGAATATATATTCAAAAATATTTACAAAATGAAATTATTAAAAAATGAAATTATTTACGGCGGTGGCGTTGTTGGTTGAGGTGATTTCGATGCCCTTCCTTAGGCCGGCTCTCGTCGGAGTTGGCGGTGGAACTTCGGATGGCGGTATTGGTGGAGTTCTTGAAGAAAAGCTCTTCATTAATTTTTGAAACATCTTTTGCTTCTCACACTCGTGTTTTTCGCCATCGCGTGGTTGTAGTCCCATCTGCACACCGCGTATCCGGGGGAATATGAGCAGGAAATCAAATGGTTTCTCATTCGCCCCGGTCTAACCATGTGATTTGTGTTGAAAGGGCATTTAACTAATCCATGGGTCGGATTCATCTCTGCGTGTGACGAGGCTTCCGCTCCGGTCACCTTATATACTCTCGCCGGTGTCCGATTTGATCGTGATACCGACAGAGGAATTCTAAATCGGTTCCCCGACATACCGAATTGGCTAGTGGGCCGTGCTCCCGACCAGTGAGAATGATGAACAATTTTCAAAGTCCGTGAAAGTAATCGGGATCCCGATCCAAGGAAACGCGTAAACAAGAAAAGGGTAAAGTGGAGAGCGGACTCTTTCCACTCTCCACTTTACCCTTTCCTTTACTGACTTTTTTGTCAAATGAAAACACATATAATACGGTAAAGAAAATATATATTACACAAAACTTTATTAAATCATATTATTTACAAATGCTTAACAAACCAACCACTGCCTCTGAGGTTTAATTATTAAACATTGAAACAGAAACATATTACAAACAGAAATATCTTACAACTCTCTTTTAACTACTCGACCTCTGCCTCAAGAGGTACTGTTGTCTAACGATCAGTGTCCGAGTCAGGCAATTCTTCATCCGTTTGTAACTGCTGAATCAATTCCATATCTTCGTTTGTATCTTCTTCCTCTTCTAATAAATCCTGAAGAACTTCTTCTCCTAGAAGCGGGTTCCTTTTTATATACAACCAAAAAGGTATATCTACCGGAGCCATCTCGTATCAAGTTAACCGGATCGTTGACAGGCCTCAAAGAGTCGGTTGTCGGCACCTCGTACGACGCGAAGAGACGGCTGGGACGATAGTGAGTTTGGTAATAGTTGAACGGTGATTTCCGAAACAGTAGCGATGTCGACATTGGTTTGATGACAGTTGGTCCTCCACCCGTAACGAATTCCACATCAGTCAAAGAGCTAGGAGTGAAAGATTCAGGCCGTTTGCCAAGTCGTCCATAGGTACCTCTGGGTAGGTCTACCCTAACCATGTTCACCTGATTTAGACTCGAGATGTAGTGATTGGCGATTTTATAGCAATTTATTAGCGAGCACACAAATGTGTTCCACATCTTTGAATGTGTCGGGCACTGTGGTATATGTTTAGGTGATTCCATTTGTTTTACGATAGGTCCAATATAGGCGACGACGCGAAACATTGGCATTCTCTTTGAAAGTATTTTCACCTTTTCAAGACCCTTTGCATAAATAATTAATTCTTCTCTGCCTTCGTTTCGTTCCGTTCCGCAGATGGCTGCTTTGAGTAGTGAGAAAGCAGTTTTATCCGACACTGTACCCTCGTCCTATGAGAGTCCGTTGTGAAATCCGTTTGTGTAGCTATATTTTTCACGGAAGTCATCACTCACATCTTTTGGGGGTCACACGGAAGCAGCACCGTCGTCCACAGTAGAGTTTTAATCGATGGGGTGGCCTCGGCGTCACCTTTGTCAATTTCCACCTCGACCGCAGCCAATTCCTTTATGACCGTATCACCATAGGCATTCTTGTCTTCTCCGACGATGTACTGAATGTCGATGAAGATAACACGCTGGTGTACGGGTGTGCGGTTGTTGGATATTGCCGGTTCAGGCAGCGAATGTGGCACCTTCGGTTCGTAAACGGAATCTTCACACAACTCCTGGTCAAATGTGGATACTTTTAAAGTTCTCTTCCGATCTCGTCTCTTTCGGCACATTGTTCCGTTCCGTGTCTGGCTCGGGATCATAGGTGTTCACCACTCCGTTGCTCGCACCAAAAGTCCTTGGCGACGGTGAGTTCTCTGTTGTTCTAGCCAAGATCGAGGGAACAGTAAAATCATATTTATTCATTATTACCTTAAAAATATTACAAATTCACCTGTTCTTGACTCGAGATGTAGTGATTGGCGATTTTATAGCAATTTTTTAGCGAGCACACAAATGTGTTCCACATCTTGGAGTGTGTCGGGCACTGTGGTGTGTTTTCAGGCGATTCCATCTTTTTAACGGTAGGTCCACTGTAGTCGACGACGTCAAACATTGGCATCCTCGATGAAAGTATTTTCGTCTTTTCAAGACCCTTTGCGTAGATTATTGTTTCTTCTCTGCCTCCGTTTCGTTCCGTTCCGCAGATGGCCGCTTTGAGCAGTGAGAAAGCAGTGTTATCCGACACCGTGCCCTCGTCCCACGAGAGTCCGTTGTAAAATCCGTTTACATAGCTATAATTTTTACGGAAGTCATCACTTAAGTCTTTGAGGTCACATGGAGGTAGCACCGTCGTCCACAGTAGAGTGTCTATCGATGGGGCGGCCGCGGCATCATCTTTGTCGATTTTAACCTCGACGGCAGCCAATTCCTTTATGATTGTATCACTATACGCATTCTTATCTTTCCCGACAAAGAATTGCATGTCGATGAAAACTACACGCTGGTGTACGGGTGTGTAGTTGTTGTTGGATATTGCTCGTTCAGGTAGCGAATGTTGCACCTTCGGCCCGTAAATAGAGTCTTCGCACAACTCCTGATCAAATGTGGATATCTTTTTAAAGTCCTCTTCCAACCTCGTCATGTACTTCGGTGCATGGTTCCGTTTGTCTGGCTCTTCTGCTGCTACTTTTCGTGTGTTTTCTACGTTGAATTTAGGGTAGTAGGTGTTCACAGATCCGTTTCTTGCATCAAAAGTCCACGGTGACGGTGAGTTCTCTGTTGTTGTTTTAGCCAGGATCGATGGGATATCAGCGTACGGGGGCGAGTGAATACAAAACACCCGTTTCAGGGGATATTTCCACAACATGGATGGTCTACAAGCGCATTGACAGCACACAAGTCGATACACATAGCCGTGATCGTCCTTCATTACAGTCGCACAGGTGCAATATTTTTTACAACATCCGCATCGAGGAAATGCTCTTCTTTCTTCAGTTTTCTGTCTTGCAGTCTTGTCAAACAAATGCGATCTAAGATGCGATGGAACACTCTTGAAAGAAGACATCGTGATGAGCGAACTGGCGTGTGAGTTGCGGTCGAACTGCTGTGGGTGAACCGTGGAATCAGACTGACTGACCGTATCGGTGAACCTGTCTTATACAGTAGTCGCGAGGGGTTTTTTTTTTAGTCACCGACCTTGAATTCGGTAACCCGAAGTTATTTTTATCCGGTTTCCCGATTGGAAACAGTGCAATGGCAATGCGGTTTCCCGATCTTTATGTCTACCGATCAGGGACACGATCGGTAGACATGCACTACAGTATTCTCAGTACAAAGTCTGTGAAAGTGATCGAGATCCCGATCCACTGAAGCATGTCAACAAGAAAAGGGTGAAGTGGAGAGCGGACTTTTTCCACTCTCCACTTCACCCTTTCCTTTACTGACTTTTTGGTCAAATGAAAACACATATAATAAGATAGATATTTTTATTTCCTCAGATATTCATTATAATTTTACAATTTGTACATATTTCAAATCTGAATATAATTCCATTTGCCATACTAGGCTTATTCTTCTTATTTCTAACTGGCTCTTGCTAGTTTTTATCACTAGATTAATAATAAAGAATAAGAAAATAAAAATACATTTTCACATATATTAAGAAAAAACAAAGCATTGCAATAACTATTAATAAACAATCAAATAATAAACACACAAAAACAATGACTCTGAAAAATCTAGGACCTCTTAAGGCAAGGCCTGTTTTAGAGGTTCCTTAGTAAAAAAAAATTATAAAAGAAAAAAAATTATATGTCTTAAAATAAGAGAAGAAAACATGTGGTAGCAAAGTACATGATTACTATGTACAAAATGACAAAATGAAACTATTTACAATTATTGTCTCCGACCCCTCCCCGGGCCGACTCTCATCAGAGTAGGCGGTGACGTCTCTGTAGTAGTAGGCGACGGCGATGGTGGAAGTCGTGATGATGGTCCCATGGTAGACACACCCCTTCCACGGCCGACTCTCATCAGAGTAGGCGGGGACGTCTCTGTAGTAGTAGATGACGGTGATGGTGGAGGTCGTGATGATGGTCCCATGGTAGACACACCCCTTCCACGGCCGACTCTCATCGGAGTAGGCGGTGACGTCTCTGTAGTAGTAGACGACGGTGATGGTGGAGGTCGTAATGATGGTCCCATGGTAGACACACCCCTTCCACGGCCGACTCTCATCGGAGTAGGCGGTGACGTCTCTGTAGTAGTAGACGACGGTGATGGTGGAGGTCGTGATGATGGTCCCATGGTAGACACACCCCTTCCACGGCCGACTCTCATCAGAGTAGGCAGTGACGTCTCTGTAGTAGTAGACGACGGTGATGGTGGAGGTCGCGATGGAAAACCGCCCAATAATGTTTCAAACACGCTCTTCTTCGCGACTTGTAGATAGAATCTGTAGTGGTATTGTATTTTTTTTCATTTCATCAACTCGCTAACGACGGCAAATGCAGCGGCAGATGCGGTTCCGTTTGCCGTCGTTTGAAGACACTGATGAAAACGAAAAGTTTTCTTGAATCTTATTCCATATTTTTTAAGGTTCCGATTTGTAGCCAAGTGAATATTTTCTAGACGCCGTTGGCCACACGGCTTTCTACCCGGATACCCAATACTTTGTAGCCCATTGATATCTTCCAACGTCATCCCCGTCGTAGCCACTCTGAGCTGTTTCCTCTTCTCAAAGGCTCGGTCGCGCTCTTCTTTTTTCCGAAGATAATTTTCCCCAGTTGCTTTTTCCGACACCTCTTGAATCACACTCGATTCTAACATGAAAAGAGCATGAAAAGAGCGCTGGTATTGTTTTCCAAAATAATCCAACTTGTCCCTGATGGTATCTTCCACACCTTTGTAACTTGTACTCCAACCGTAGGCGTCGCAGAGCCTCCTTGTGGCTTCTGAAACGACGGGCGGTCGTCTAGCTTCTCTTTCTCGTTGGTGCCTCTGTCGTTCCAATATTCTATTTTGGCGCGTCAGCGACGGGGCTATACTATGTAGTAGTGTCGTGCTGTCAGCCAACCGATCTTTTGACGGGGTTTTCAACATAATATTTCTGTACAAATTATTCAACGCGATAGTTTCCCCAACGAGATCCGTCATGATGGTCACAGTGTAAAAATACTAACGCGCACTTATCCGTAGCTCCTGTCTAGCTCAACTGGTGGGACCCGTACCAGGGTCCGATATATATGCTCTTCGCGCATGTGAGTATCGGTATCCCGATCGGTAACAATATCGTCGTTTACCTACTCGGAGTACCGATTTTGTTACCAGTTGCGGTATTCCGATCGACTTCCGTGCTTAGTACCATCGGGACAGCGACCCGTAATAAACGCCTTGCCTAGCGTTCGTGTCAATGAAAAATATCACAATATCAAAAATATTTACAAGTCCCAAAAACGACCTCTCCCTTTGACGAATCCAGTGAAACTGAACGTTACCCCCACCACTTTTCCAGTGACGCGACTCGACGGACCAATAGGAAGCCAGGGATTTCTCGGCCACGCCCTCTTTTCTGTCACGTGACCAATTTCGACCAATGGTAGAGCAGGAGGGTTTACCTGGGTAGGTGTTGTCTCGCGCGCGACTCATTTGCTCCTTACCCATAATACTGGCTCCATCTAAAGAAGGAGCAGAAGGGGAGGGGCCGGTGCGGAGCTAATGGTTATTATAGGGGAATATATATAGAAAGGAGTGGGTTTCAAAGGACATGACTTGTCTGACGAACGTCGATTTGCGTGACATGGCTTTGTACACTTTGAATCAGAGAAAGATACACAGACGTAACGAGCTGTTGAAAAACGCGCCGCATATCGGTTCGCATACGGCAACTCGTATATGGCGTTGTACGGACGAGTACGCGTTCCGCGATCCAATCGAACTGGACCCTCTGGCGCGAGAACTTTACCAGCGCGACGAGGGCGTGAGTGAGGAAGAGTGGTCACGAGCCGTGAGCGAAGTGGCTGAAACGGCTATCGTGTGCGATTGGCGTTTTAACGAGGCCGGTTGCAACGCCATCAGTTGCAACCCATACTATCCGGGGAGAGGAGTGTGCCGGGGATTTCACGAAACACCCGATCATGTCGACCGAGAGCAACCTCACGAGGAGAGCCGTGAAAAGACTTTTGCTTTTGTGACAGCGCACAATCAGCCCATCGACGCTTGTCAACCGATCTGTTACGACGAGGACAGGAAAAAGAACGACACGTACGTCGGCATGACAATGCTGTACGCTAATAAAGATCGCACGTGTTTCGTAACCGATCCAGAACTTTTAGCCTTCTATCTGGATCCTTTGAGACGCCACATCGGTGACGGAATAGTTGAAGAATCCGCGTTTCGTGTCGGCAAAGAGTACATAGGAGCGACCGGCGCACCCGCGGTGGTGGCCACGATAGACCGTGCCTATTGCCGACAGTACGGACTAGATTACGTGACGGAGAGAACCACCGACGGTAACGGTGAGGTCCTGTACCAGGGTCGTTGTATGACCGACGCGAACGAAGGTGGTTTATTGTCGCTGAGCACTTGGGTGGGTGACACGTTCACCAAAACGTATAATTTCAAACGGAATGATTTTTTGGATCTTGTGAAAAAAGCGCTCGGCAACAGAGGTAAAGTTACAGATACGTCGAGGACGAAACAGGAGAGCGGTGCGTTCAAGAGAGGACCACCTACTCTATCCTATCTCGCGGACGACGAGACGTGGCGTTCGCATATCGACCGAACAAAAAGCCCGCTGCCGTTTCCACTGAAACTCTCACATCTCGGATTAGATCGTGATACAACCGCCGGCCTTATGTGGACAGACGAGTATTCGTTTTTAGACGACGGTAGGAACGACCAGTACGGTGGCCGACTCGTGGAGCGTCCGCGAGACATATCCCGTCCGATTAGCGCGAGCAGCGGTGTCGTTGCGCGACGACACGACGACCAGATTGGAAACGCTTCACACTCAACACCACCACCGCCGACATCTCCTTTCAAAAGTGACGGCGACAGTGAACACGAAAAGTACGAGGATGAGCAGCAGGATCCAGATGCCGAAAATAATCGCAAGGCGGTAAACGAGTTTATAAAGAAACTCGCCGCATCGTTGTCGGGCCTCAAAGAGTCAGTTGCCGGCACCTCGTACGACGCGATGGTAGACCAGATGTTGGCCGGTTACGCCGTGGATACTTTTGGTGATCTTTCGAAACGGACACCAGAGGGTGTATCGTACCAACCACTGTCATTGTTGCAGCGAGCGCTCAAGTCATCTTTGAAACGTATGGCCGGCAAAAAGCTGAGCAACAGGGCCGTGAGTCTGGTCGCGACTCAGGCGGCGATGAAAAGCCGTATTGAGTCTAATGTGGTCAAGGTGTTGACGTCAAAGTTGAAATTGCCGTTCCGCCTACTGTCTCGCGGTGCTAACGCGCTGTCGTTCGTCCAACTCGTCGGCGCAGCGGTGGATCTGTTTACAGCGATAGTCTACGATCCGTACGAAAAATACCAACACTATGTGTCGGACCGCGTTCTACGAGCGATGGCAAACGCAGAATTAGTTGTCACACAACGACTGACGGGTGGCCAGCGTGTAACTGTGAATCCATCCGAGTGGATGGCCAACACCAGGTTCTTTGATCCTACCAAAGACGCGACGTTTGATATGCTGTTGGGTATGATGTACACCAGGGCACGCCGTGTCAACAGCGAAGGTAGTCTCGTCTATTGGTTCGGGCAAGGTGGAGGTCATGGCGGCGAAGCTTCTAAAGCCATGCCGCGTACAGCTTCAGCAGAAAGTCGGCGCACGCGAGTCATAGGCGAGAAGAACAGTATTTACAACGGTGTCGACGTTTCCCCGTCGACACTCTCGCCGTTTTTCTGGTTTACACTCGCTATCGTATTTTGCCTGTTTACGATCGTGTCCGTGCACGCTATCTTTGCCGGGAATCGTCACGTCAGGAAGAAGCACCGCGATAAGGCAAGAGATGTCGGCAAAAAACGTCGCCTCAAAACCGTACCTGGGGCGCGGTGATTTGGAACTTTTGTTCGATTTCATCTTGGAACGCAGGATGGCGTTTCGCGAAGACTGGTGTCGCGCCGTCGCCGAAGGAAACGCCGAACAGTTTCTAACCACGCTATGCCGCAAGCTGGCGAACGAGGGTTGCGCCGTTTGCATAGTGAAGACGAAAGAGGACGGTACTAAACACGTGGCCGATCTGAGTGGTGGCTTTGTGACCACCGTGTTTGACGTGGACATGTAAAACTTTCATCCGGCCAAACTCTCGTAGATATTGTAGAATGTCTGTCGGGTGGCGTCTAATAAATTATTACCAGCACCCGGTGCATAGTCGACGTTCGTTTTGTAGCGAACGCGCATCAAATTCAAAAGTGCTAACAACACATCAACAAAAACAGTGTCACCAAGTTCATTGTGCAAACTCTTACATGAGCGGTACATGTACTTCATTTCGTACGCACCCGTCCAAGTGTTTGTGCAACGGATCCGTGGCGCCTGTCGCACCGGACCGTATCTCAACGGCGCGCCCATAGGGTACGTCGTTGCCGCATCGTCCAGACATGCATCGGCGTCGCTGAGAAAAAACCGTTTGCAACTACCACCTGGACAGACGTTGTCGTGATCTGCATTCTTTGTGGTCACAATATACCTTAGCCAAGCGCCCAAAAAGCTTGTTGGATATGTCAAGCGTACCGCGCACGGCGGCTCAGAGATCTCCGATACGAATCTTATGTAATCAGCGCGGCGGCGAAGGATTTCGCACATCAACATTGCCGTGTGGTATGTAGAATGAAGTTTCACGTCAACACAAAACCTGAAAACTTTTTCAAGCACCATTATGGTTTTCTCCAACTCTGCTACAGTTACGCTCGGATGTTCGTACTTGATTTTGTCTGTAGACATGTCTGCAATAAAATGTTAACCTTATTTTTATCTCTTTTTATTTCGGAATACCGATTTTAAAATTTGTACAAAATTAGAAAAGGGTGTAGCAGAATGCGGCAAATATGGCCGCATTCAACTTGGTATATTAGTGTTCTACATGCTTTCGAGCTCACTTGCACAAATTTGTATTTAAATCATAAGTCCTCAGACATTCCGCTATACCCCTTCCTCTACAACTTGGTATATTACCACCCACTAAAGTGAAAAACTGTTACAAAACAATGAACAGTTAGTGTTCTACATGCTTTCGAGCTCACTTGCACAAATTTGTATTTAAATCATAAGTCCTCAGACATTCCGCTATACCCCTTCCTCTACAACTTGGTATATTACCACCCACTAAAGTGAAAAACTGTTACAAAACAATGAACAGTTAGTGTTCTACATGCTTTCGAGCTCACTTGCACAAATTTGTATTTAAATCATAAGTCCTCAGACATTCCGCTATACCCCTTCCTCTACAACTTGGTATATTACCACCCACTAAAGTGAAAAACTGTTACAAAACAATGAACAGTTAGTGTTCTACATGCTTTCGAGCTCACTTGCACAAATTTGTATTTAAATCATAAGTCCTCAGACCTGTAAAACAACAATAACTTTAGATGTTAACAGTGTGGCCAAAAATCGCCTGAGAAAATTTCCAAACTATTTACAGCTATAATTGACAACTGTCACAATCTTGTGAGACCAGTATGGCCACTTCCACTTGGTTTTATCCCATTTAAAATGCATTGAGAACAAAGTATAACAATTGTGATTCAAACCGTGGTCTGAAAGGGATGGTGAAAGAAATCAAAACGAAATACAAGAGAAAAATTATATATTTTTACACGAATATATACAGACATACATATATTACAATTCAAAATAACTTTGCCTTACGCTTCTTCTGGATTCCAATCAGTTTCCGATGACACGAAGCCGTCATCTATTTCCTCGTGGCGTTGGTGTCACTAGTTGTACTTCTATGCCGACATCTGGTTCCACTGGTTGAGCTTGCGGTGGATGTGACGTTGGTAGAAGGATCTTCTGTCTGACACTACGCTTCTTCTGGATCCCAATCAGTTTCCGATGACACGCAGCCGTCATCTGTTTCCTCTTTCCCAGAGGCTTCATCACCTCCGTTGTCTGGTCTCTCGACTAAAAGTGGCTCCTTCACGACGGTGGTGGTTTCAGTGTGCGTTACCAAAGTTTCTTGAACGTGTTCATTATTTTTCGTTTCAACACCTCTAGACGCTACTTTTACCTTCGTCTTCCTCCTTTTCGATAGCTTTCGAGTTCTTTTCTTTTTTGAATCGCTTGAAGAAGACTCGCTAGAGGACTCTGATGATGATGATGATGATTCGCTCGAGGAAGACGACTCTGACGACGAGGATGATGACGATGACGATGCAATTTCCCCGTTATCCTTCACGAGATTTATAATTATCTTGTCCAGGACGCTGTTTCTATCCTCGTTGTACAGCATCCTTTTCGCTACTCTTACGCCACTACGGTCGTTGATTTTGTTATGTAGCGCTTCTAGCCTACAGTATGCGCAAGTCGACATTTTCGTGCAGGACTGTCGAAACAGGCAGACGGTCGATCTTCTATCTGGCACCACGTTGATTACTTGATATCTGTCTCCCAATTTTTCCTTAATTTTTTCCAATTCACATCCAAGTTTTTTTTTGCTAATTTTTCCAGTGACTGTGCTGTAAACTTTTAAATTTTCAAACTGAATTGCACGTCTTAAGAATGACAATGCAAATTCTCGCGATGTTTCGTACTCATATATAGTGCAACTTGTCTTACTCTGCAGATCAAAATCAGTGTAAATACCCAAACGCATACTCCACGGAGTTTTTGTACTGATTTTTTGCGTTTTTCTCTTCCTCAGATTTAATATAGTATATACCTTGTCCATTAGTAGACCGATCGCACTCTTGCCGACTGTCAAAAACAACTTCCTGTTCGTGGCGGTGGCGGCACTAGTTGTACTTCTATGCCGACGTCTGGTTCCACTGGTTGAGCTGGCGGTGGATGTGATGTTGGTAGAAGTATCGAACGTACGCCGTTGCCGCTGGGTGTCTCGTCTCACTGACTCCGATCTGACAGTATAGGAGCTGGTTCTGCGGAAGGCGGGAAGTGGTGACGGGCACCGTTGATTTGATCTGGCACTAGCATCATCGAAGCGGCATAGAGATTTTGACCTCGACCTGGTACTAGCGTCGTCGAAGCGGCATGAAGATTTTGACCTCGACCTGGTACTTGCGTCGTCGAAGCGGCTAAATAGCTTTTCTCTCTGATCGAAGACTCTGTTGTGCTGAGGTATCTCGGTGGCAGAAGACGGTGGTCGCACCGATCTGGCTCGTAGGATGCTCGGCCGACGGGGTGGAGAGGGCGAACGCCTGTAGTGAGGATCTTCAAATCGTATCCGCTTTTGGGGCGGCTGTGAGTAGTAGCTGTATCGATCGTCGTAATTGTCACTTCTATTTATTGATGGTCGTCTGTCATAAAAATCCGCTTGGTTAAACTCGGTGGTGTCAAACTGTTTCGCACTGGGTTCGCGGTAAACAATGTCACCATAAAATATTGGATTTCTAGAACTAGATAATTTTGACCGAAGATCACACTCCATATTTGTAAACTAGTACACGAAAATACAAGGCAGCGTACAAAGCGGTGAAAGTTCACGGGTAGCACTGGGCTCGTTGGGCTCGTAACTGGTCGAGTACAACCGGCTGCCCTGTACTTATACGCGTCGTCGGTACGGTTTACCCCCACCGACGCTCGATCGGTAAACCGATAACGCGAGTAAAAGGCGGAAGCCCGAACCAATTACTGATGAATCACTCGGGGTCTCGCCCCACCACACAGTGGCCCCTCCAATCGGAACGCCGCTCGATAGTAGAAGGAGGAAAAGCTGAAGGCCACGCATTAGCTTCAATGACGAAGTTTGGGAAAAATACCTACTGGACAATTAAAGATATGTTTGACGATCAATATAATGTGGAGGACTTTTGCTAAGATCTATTTCCGACAAAAAAATATATGATACGGTACATTTTGAATAAAGTATGTGCTTAAAATATGGATCTCTTTATATTGGTTACTTTTACAATGTTTGTTTTTACACTTTTGAATAAAATTTCTTTCAGTCAATTCCATTTCCAATTAATCTTACCACGAGACGGTCTACATGTTGTACCAATTATGTGCTCAAATTATGAATTTTTATTGTTGTAATTTTTTATATTTTTGTTGAAATAAAATTTAGTTTTGTACGTTTTGAGTAGCTTATTGAATCTCTACGTAATAGTAAAATTCCAATTACTGATGAATCACTCGGGGTCTCGCCCAACCACACAGTGGCCTCTCCAATCGGAACGCCGCTCGATAGTAGAATGAGGGGAAGGTGAAGGTCAAACGCCACGCATAAGTAGAGGACTGCCGGTTGTAGTCGATCAGTTACGGGTCCAGCGCCATCCGCCACCTTTCGCCGCTACCTTTCGTTGTTGTTTTACTTAGCAGATTTATTTTGTTATAAATGAACAAAATGACTAAGCCAGTTGCGATTATTCAGCCCTTTTACCATAATCCTGATAGAATCACACAATGCGATATAGATGAAGCGCGATTGGAAAATTTTACATTGTCTTTCAATAACATGACGCTACATCGGGGAGTGAACGATACCCAAACGACAGCAGAACCAGAAGTTAATACATTTCGGCGATTCTATACAAATGGAATCCTAGAAGGCGTTTCGGACCATGATATTATGGCTGCGCAGATCAGTGTTGATCAACATCGCAGGGATCTACGACAAACATCTATGCCAGCGATCACTTCGGCAGCATCGCGAGCCTCAACCTCACGCAGTGGCGTCGATCCTCATCACACTCATCTTGGACGAGCATCGCAAGTCTCGAGCTCAAACAGTGGCGTCAATCCCCATCACACTCATCGCCGACTAACATCGATGCCAGGGATCACATTGACAGTATCACAAGTCTTGAGCTCAAACAGTGGTGGCGATCCCCATCACACTCATCTCCAACTAGCATCGATGCCAGAGATCACAGTGACAGCATCGGGAGTCTTGAGCTCAAACAGTGGTGACGATCCCCATCACACTCATTTCCAACTAGCATCGATGCCAGAGATCACAGTGACAGCATCGCGAGTCTTGAGCTCAAGCAGTGGCATCGATCCCCATCACAGTGATCTGCCTGCAACCACATTGACATCAGCCCAAAACCGTCAAGCTCATTCGACTCAACCGTCTAGGCACAGAGGAGTAAAGAGACGAGCAGATGAGACATTTGTGAACCCCGCCATTTTCGTATCACATAGTTTTGGGATTCGCCGCAAGCGCCGTTATCGCAGTCGTCCGCAGCAAGCTAACACAACAGCAAGAATAGTGACGCAGTCTAGTGTTGAACATATACAACATGTTTTGTTGACTTCTTCTGATGAAGATTAGATTGGACAAGTCTTTGGATAAACTATATCAGACAAGTGGTAATATGGACACGGTAGAGGACAACATTTTTAAATCACTCTGGGATGTTCGTGCAACTGGTGATACGCTTCAATGAGCTTCCAAACTCCAGAAAAAACTCAGTTTTAGTGACTGCCTCTAGTAATATGAGATGCGCTAACCATAAACAATCACCGAGAGCAGAGTGAGGTTGTTGGTATCGGATGGTGTGGAAAACAATATACATTTATCTAGAGGTACGAAGAGCACTCTATCGAATAGTATTAGAAAAATGCCTAAGCCTTAAGTGGCTCGTCGTCACGCGGTAAGAAAATCAGTTTCAACGACTGTGTTTCGGCGCGCAGCACGGATGTGGATAGTGATACGGAAATGGAAGATAATGGGAATAAAAGGGAAGAAGAGGTTTCTAGAGGAAGAATATTCCAAATCTTCAATGAGATATATGCTCCTGAAAAAAATAACATTATCGAAGAATTGAAAGCTTTTGAACGCAGGAACACGGGAAACTCGGATCACACGACTCTATATACAATCAACGAGACTAGAATGAGGTTGTTGGTATCGGTAGGGAAATACACCGATAAAAAAATTGCAACGTTAGGTTCGAGAAAGGATTTATTTCATTATTTAAACACGGTGTACCCGACTTAGAAAAGTCGTGGCAAAAGATAACTCAGACGGGTGCGTATATGGATACGGTACAGGACAAAATCTTTAAATCACTATGGTGGATGTTCGTGCAACTAGCAATGTGCTTCTGTGAGCTTTCCAACTCAGGAAAAAACTCAGATCTAGTGGCTGCCTCTAGTAATATGAGACGCGCTAAAGTGAGATCAATGAGTCGGATTTAGCGGAACCCCCCCTCACCTTCACCTCGGAAGAACATAAAACGTCCATATCGGTGTGAAGAAGATGCTGAGTCCGATACTGCATCAGTCGTTAGCGTCAAAATCTCTAGACGAGATGGTATTATATCACAGATTAATGGAATACAGTATCAACTTCCCAATCAACATTCCTCTGAACGTCAAATTGTTGTGTGGAAAACAAAATCCAATATACATCTATCTAGAGGTACGAAGAGAGCTGTATTGAATAGTATTGGAAAAAAATGCCTAACGTTCACAAACAGTGTAGAATTATTGGTTCTGGGAATCAGTGAAAGTGTTTTTGGAAAGGCTTTATCAGATCAACTCGAAATAAGCAATGCAATGGGGACAGCGGAAGAGGAATACAGCGAGCAAGCGGTGCAGGCCATGGGGGCTTTTGTAAATCTAAAACAACTGTCTTTATCGAAGACTCTGATCACTTTCGACGCGATCAGATAATTTGGTACAATCTACTGCATAGCGTTGAGAAATGTGTTATGTGAAGTGAACAAGACCATCGGCACATCGTCCTAGAATGACGTCCTAAAAAGTCGACTACGGGAAGCGTATGAAATAATGAAATTCAACATACAACGAGAGGTTGCTGAAAGTTTAGAAATATATAAAAGTACGTTTTATATATTTGTTGAAATAAAATTTAGTTTTATACGTTTTGAGTAGCTTATTGAATCTCTACGGAATAATAAAATTCCAATTACTGATGAATCACTTGGGGTCTCGCCCCACCACACAGTGGCGCCTCCAATTGGAACGCCGCTCGATAGTAGAAGGAGGGGAAGGTGAAGGTCAAACGCCACGCATAAGTAGAGGACTGCCGGTTGTAGTCGATCAGTTACGGGCCCAGCGCCATCCGCTACCTTTCGCCGCTACCTTTGGTTGTTATAAATGAACAAAATGACCAAACCGGTTGCGATTGTTCGGCCATTTTTTAATAATTCTGATCACGGTGTAAACGATACCCGAGGCTTAGACGAAATTTTTTTGGGCCATAGTTTGGCTAGGCGGAGTGGGGGTGATCAACCCCACAGTCATCTCGGACTAACATCGACGCCAGCGATCACGTCGGCAGCATCGCGAACCTCGACTTTGCACAGTGGCGTCAATCCTCATCACACACACCACCGACAAGCATCGATGGCAGCATCGCGAGGTTCGACCTCGCAGAGTGGCGTCGATCCCCATCACACTCATCCGCCTGCAACCACATCAACATCTACCAGAAACAGTCAAGTTAATTCAACTCAACCGTCAAGACGTAAAAGTGTGAAGAGACGAGTGGATGGGACATATGTGAACCCCGCCAGTTTTGTTTCACATAGTTTTGGCATTCAACGCAAACGTCTTCCTCGCAGTCGTCCACAGCAAAGGGCCACAACTGAAACAGATGATGAGCCGCCTAGTGATGAATCACTCGGAGTCTCGCCCCACCACACAGTGGCCCAATCAGAATTATGGTGCCAATATGAATTCTTAAAACGTTTTATACGGTTTTCTTCTGATGAAGATTAGGATAGAGTAGATGGGACATTTGTGATAATACGGTACATGCTGTACCAATTATGTATCAAATTAATTTTAATGTTGTATTTAAATGTTGTAATGTTGTATTTTAATGTTGAATTTTTAATGTTGTAATTTGTTTAAATTTTTGTTGAAATAAAATTTAGTTTTGTACGTTTTGAGTAGCTTATTGACCCTCTATGTAATAGTAAAATTCACAAGGATTAGCAAACCTATTCAATCTAAGTCTATTATCCTTTAAATGACATTGGAATTTTTATTTAAAGTATAGGTTGATTACAAAAACTAAATATTAACATTTTGTTTGATTGTTTAGTGTACTAGATTGTACGATGGTTTGCATCACTTATGGTATGTATAAAAGCCCTAAGCCCACAGTGATGGGAAGTTGAGGTTAAAAAAAGTATCTCGCGGCGCCCTTGGGGTGCCAACGGTGCTGTTCACATAGCTGTCCTAGAACAGCTATGTGAACAGTCGATTTTGGCGTTTTGCAATTATCCTCCGCCGGAGATAATTGCACAGTTTATGCTGCTCGTTATGCTGTTCTCGGACAGCACGGTGAACACCTAGCACTCTATATATCCCCCTATAATAACTATTATTCATTCTTTCCGCTTTCAAGTGACGTGGTACTTCTCTAGTGTAATGCTTTAAACACGACATCAACACACTCTCCTTTGAAATCAATTTTTATATATTTATCCCTCTATAATATTATTTGCTCCGCACCGGCCCCTCCCCTTCTGCTCCTTCTTTAGATGGAGCCAGTATTATGGGTAAGGATAAGGAGCACATAGACCTATGACGTCAGACCCTGACCTACCGCACTGTGACGTCACACGTTTGCAGAGACTAAACTAGACCAAGGTCATGTAAAAACAATTTTTTTTTTAATATCTTACACCAAAAGCGGTGAACGTTTGGTGCAAGATATATTTTATTTATTTATATATTACAAACAGCATTATAATATACAATATTTGTTCCTTACAATAGACAATCAGAATCCCCGTGTGTAGACTGCGTAGCGGGTGGAGCGTATGGTGAAACATTGTAAAAATCCAATCCAGGGTCCAAATTCAATTCCTCTTCATTTTAGGAATGTTGTCTTCTTTAAGTTGACAATTCAAACAATCATTTTTCGAAGCGGACAGTTTAACGATAACCGAAAATCCGTTATTTAATACCTGTTTTTAAATCATCGTAGAGGTCATCCAATTGTCTGCTATTTGAAATTGGAATTTTATCGTAAGTGATATTCTTTACCTTCAAACTCATAATGATGTTTATCGAACGTTGTCGCAAACGTGAGTGAAAGAGCGACGCACAGGATCCTTGTACGTGTACTTTTTTAATACCACAACATTCGGCTTCGAATCGGAATTTTCTGACGATTGTACTACTTGATCATCCTCTTCATCATCGTCTTCTTCTTCTTCATCACTACCAGAATCCTTATCTTCCTCTTGCGTTTGATATGGAGAATACGGTTGTCTAAAGGAAACATCGACTCTATCGTACTTTTCTAAATCCACAAATGAATCCCATTTACAAGATGGCAATTTTGCAAAATCATAGTATTTTGTACATTGTACAACATCGCCTTTATAACAAGTAACAATCATTTTGATCATCATATCAACCCTGTTTACTTACACTGATGTTACTCCTGCGAATATTGAAAGCCGAATGACAAGCGATGGTAGGTAGATACCTTAGCTGGAATTTCCCCCACCACCCAAAATCTGGACCAACGCTCACTTTCTCCCACTACACACCACTTTAAACGAATTTAAAAAGGGATTCCAAGTTGTCGTTTAACTTTTTGTATAATATTTAGATTTTTGTTCTTTTGATACGTTTTACATTTACATATACAATACGAAAAATTGTTGCAGTTCGTACAAGCTCTTCCATCAACATGGTCAATGTTCATTATGTTAAAACACTTTGAATTACAACAGTAAACCGATCGTGCAGTGTTCATGACTGAAGCTCTTCCAAATTCAGACTGAAAAAACGGTAAGATTTTGATACTTAGAACAACAGCAGTTGTTCAACTCTCTATATATTTATCTCCCTATAATAACCATTAGCTCCGCACCGACCCCTCCCCTTCTGCTCCTTCTTTAGATGGAGCCAGTATTATGGGTAAGGAGCAAATGAGTCGCGCGCGAGACAACACCTACCCAGGTAAACACTACTGCACTGTGATTGGTCGAAACCGGTCACGTGATCAGAAAAGGGGCGTGGCCGGAAAATCCCTGGCTTCCCATTGGTCGGTCGAGTCCCGTGACTGGAAAAGTGGAGGGGGAAACGCTCAGTCTCATTGGAGATATCGGAGAGTCAAGTCATTTTTGACACTTGTAAAATTTTCAAAATCACTGTTCACCAGATTGCTCACCAGCGTTACGCGTTGTGATCTTTTGACTGGTTGTCGTCAAGCGGCAGAGGTGGTTAACAGATGTGCGATGCGTTCTCGTTTCGCATGTAGGTGTAGAAAACTAACAAGATCAACACACGGTCTGACACCATCTTGGCCTCAACGTGTATGACCGTCGAAACGCTTCGCAGTACAGCTACTGACAGAGACCTTGCTGGCAATCCAATGTCGTGAAACTCACGTCATTGGTTTATAGGCGATCGGGTGAATAGTGGTTTGGAAAAAATATTACAAGTGTCGAAAACGACTTGACTCTCCGATATCTCCAATGAGACTGAGCGTTTCCCCCTCCACTTTTCCAGTCACGGGACTCGACCGACCAATGGGAAGCCAGGGATTTTCCGGCCACGCCCCTTTTCTGATCACGTGACCGGTTTCGACCAATCACAGTGCAGTAGTGTTTACCTGGGTAGGTGTTGTCTCGCGCGCGACTCATTTGCTCCTTACCCATAATACTGGCTCCATCTAAAGAAGGAGCAGAAGGGGAGGGGCCGGTGCGGAGCTAATGGTTATTATAGGGAGATAAATATATAGAGAGTTGGGTTTTAGAACACAGCCGCAAAAAAATAATTTTGTCTCGCACCCGGATGAAATTTCCGAGACACACACACCGGCCGTGTAAATTTGGTTCTGCATCGTGAGATGCTGTCATTTTGTCACAAGGTGTAGGTTCTCATTTGAACCACAGTCTTGGTGCCAGGTACGAACAGGGGGTAAAGGAAGATACGTAACTTGTCGAGTAGTATATTGGTCTACAATTTATGATCCACTCTATTTGGTCAGCCATCCAGTCGATATAACGGTGCATTTCACTATAAGGTGTATAGTGCTGTACAATGTTCAGCTTGAAAATAGACGTGTCTTCGTCATCGTCTATCAGATTCAGGCGAGTGGACACAAACATTTGTAGCGCGTTTAACCGTCTTGCGATCGTGTTGAGTACGCGCACATTATATATGGATGGTATTATAAATGTGTACACCACGTTATGAGAATTTGCAGTCGCGTTCACACGCACAATACGCAACAGCATAGGATTTAGATTCAAAGCAGTTTCCACATATTCCGGTTTCGTATCGATGATCACGGCTGACGTTTCTCCTTTACACCGTTCGCAGGCGCATTTGTAGAAACTTAGATTATCGTCATCACCCCCGGTAACTATGTTGTCAATCGGATATACATACCGCACAAAATCTACATGTTCAGATGGATTGTTTGCAGATATCGCAACGGCTGTCACCGGATCGACGCAACACCGGTTGTACCAAAAAGAAAAACGCATAATCCCGCTGCTTATAAATTGTTATTACACACTTGAGAGGTCTTCATTTTTCTACACAACGGACACGATATATTCAATATACCCGTTCGCTTAAAGTCCATCGAGTTATTTTGCAAAATCCAAGACCACAGACAGTTCATGTGAAATTTATCGCTGTGCATACAAGGTAATAGTTTACTGGCGCTTAAATGGCTAATAGTGTCGAGGCAAATGTAACAAATAGACTCATGGTCTTCGCCATTCCCGTCCCCGTCGTCATCAGTCATGTAGGGACAAATATTATTGCTACGGCGAGGTACTGTCTTTTTCGGTCTGACCAAATTCTTGTTGTTTAGACTAACGTACAAATTGCACACGAGACGCCATATTGACACGACTACTCTGGCAATAACATCAATAATAATCATATCATAGAAAAAATGTCCCTCTAAACGTCAGCTTATACCACCGACCCGGCGTAAAAGGCTTCAATCGAAAAACTTTGAAAATGCATTCGCCGTGTCTATCTGAAGAGGTTCGTCATCGGCCACCTCGGACGATGTAGACGCAACGGCGGTTTGAACCCGATCGTCTACTTTTGCCTCGTCGCTCGGTTCACCGACGTCTTTGCTACCATTAGCATCATCAGCGTTGCGGTCTAGCGCTTCATCGATGCAAGTTTGCAAAAGGGAATTCAACACCTCTTTAACACGTTCTACAACCTTAATCCTTTTACGAGTCTCTAAAGAATACAACCAAGTGATAATCAGTATAATACAAAAAACGAGAAGGTAGAACGCTAGGATTATAAATCTAGACAAACCTATCATAACAACAACCAGGGTGGTCGCGCCGCAGACAATCATATGCCTCAACGAGGTCAGGTCTACGTTGTCCAACGGTTGCGCCAAATATTCTAGTGTACTTTTGAGAACCATTTCAACCACTTACCACAGTAACAGATCAGGTAGAGGAAATTATAAACAAATAGATAAGGAGAATACAACATTTATTGAACATTTATTAAAGTTTTAACAATTCAACGGTGTTTTCGCTTCTTGTTGGATCCATGCGAATCCGGAAATAACGGACTCAAAGGTTTGTCTTGTTTCCGAACGACATCCGCAGGAAGCGGACTAATCGCTCTCGGTATTTTAGGCGTCGGCACGTAACGGTTTATGTACGTGGTTTCATTTCTATCCGTTGGAATGTACTCTTCTAATGTCGGTGGCTCCCGGTGCGGTGATTTCACTTCAACACTCTTGTTTTCATCTTTATTTTCATCATCACTGTCAACTGTTGAACTGTTGTCACTCGAATCGCTATCGCTTCCACTGTCACCGTCGTTTGTCTTCTCCTTCGCCTCCACGTCCTCGTCGTTAAGCTCCACGTCGTCCTCTACGTCGGTGGTAATTTCCTCGTTTGGTGGAGGAGGGGCTTCCACCGCACGATGTGCATCCGATTCTTTCTGTTTCTTTTTTCGTTCCACTTTAGTTTTTTTGCGCGGCGGCTCGTCTTCGTTATTTTCATCTTCTTCTACATACTCCAAGTCTGGTTTGCTATCAAACGACACTTCGGCTATCCTCTTTTTCATTTCACCCAACAAATCCGACAGGGACTGACCTTCCTCATAATGAATCTCCTTTCCCACCACAAAAGTGGGATCGATCGTTCGCAGAGAGGAGATAATTTTCTTTGGATCGTCACCGTGTGTAGTGAGACGAATGTAGCGTGGAAGCTTTGTTCTCTTTGCATATTTCTCCACCGACTCGACGCGTCTGTACGTGTAGCGATTCGGTTGGTCTTTTTGTTCAAAGATGATAATCCCATAGTCCACGTTTGGTGGCGCGTTTCGTTTTCTCGTCGGCTTCTTTTGTTGTAAATGCTCGTCGGAACTGTTTCTACCTGTTTCTGGAGCTGGCAACTGCGATCGTGGCTGTGTCTCGTCGCTGTTCGGTAGTTTGTTGAACAGCGATACATAGAGAACGTTCATCAGTTGGTCGTATTGGCGTTTGTAAAAGTTCAATTGTTCAGCGGGTGGCAACGCCAAGGCGTCCACTTGCCTCTTCCAATTGGCCGAGACGATTGACGCGAGCTCGACAATGTTGTAATTTGTGGACGTCTGCAGGATGTCATCCTCTTTTTTGCCGAGGGTTATATTTAAATTGTCCACTCTCAGTGAATTTGGCAAAGAGCTTAACAGTTTTGGTAGACCGGTTTCCATGTCAAACAATTGTTTGAAAAACGATTGATTGAAGTGATTTTGATCCTGCTCTTTGTTCGGGCGATAGTCGTCACCGGTGTTTTCGCTATCGGGTAATTTCCGCGGGGTCTCTTTTTCACTTATATTTTTTTGTCGAGGCATTGTAATTTCTCCACACCTAGTCACCTGCTGCGACGGTGGTAAAGTCGATTGCACGCGAGGGCTCGATAACTCTTTAGCATTTTCCGATAGGCGCCTCTGCTGTCTTTCCTGTCGATACTGTTGGTATTCTTCTTGCGTCGATGGCGGTCGTGACCGTCGCGCTTGATGTTCCACAGACGACTGCATTTGCTTTTGGTATTCTTCTTGCCTCGATGGCGTTCGTGATCGTCGCGCTTGATGTTCCACAGACGACTGCATTTGCTTTTGGTATTCTTCTTGCGTCGATGGCGTTCGTGATCGTCGCGCTTGATGTTCCACAGACGACTGCATTTGCTTTTGGTATTCTTCTTGCCTCGATGGCGTTCGTGATCGTCGCGCTTGATGTTCCACAGACGACTGCATTTGCTGCTGCGGTTGTTTTTCCAGTTCATCCCGTTTTGGTAGCGATGTCGTAGAGTGATATCCAGCGTTACGTGACGGTTGCATCTGCGACTGAAATGCCATGTTCGGTTTCTGTTGCTGCTGCTGCTGCATCACTCGGTGCTGTTGCGAAACTGCTTGTTGATAGCGCTGTGCGGAATGGTTGCTCATGATGTAACCCGGTACGACTTTACCGCCAGAGAGGATCGATGTGAACTAAACACTTACGCGTATGGTGGTGGCGGTGTCTCGGTGTTGAGTCTGATATCTACCGACGACGACTCGGAGGACAACGACACTGAAGACAAAGAATCTGCTGAATACAGTTGAGGTGGCGGAGAAGAATCTCGCGTCGTCACGCCTCTTCTTGAGGAACCGAACAAAGTACTGGGCTTGACGTTTTGCAGCTGTGTTGATGGTGGCGGCGGCGGCGGTGGTGGTGGTGGGGGTGAACGATTGATTATAACGGCACTGAGGTTTGTCACCGGCGTTGACTGCCTACAAAACCCGCACACTTTATGTAAACAAAACGTCAACCCAACGGTAGTCACGACGGTTCCGACGACACACAATGTAATTGTAAAAATCATATTTCTCTTAGCATGATTAACCGTCAATAACAGTAACTGCAGTGGCAGTAATAGTCTCTACTTGTGAAGTCTCACCAGCAATGTTGTAATCACCATGTGTTGGGAGAATAGTCGATGTTGTAGTGGTAGAATTCACCGGAACACCCTTGGTCTTCTGCGTGTGTGATACACCGTTGTTGTCAGCGTCTGGAGAGTTGTCAATAGCCGATGCGGTGTGGTTTACTGTCGCGTTAGTTGCACTGCTTGTCACGACGGACGTACCATAACTGACTGCGTTCACCGGTGTACTCTCGCTCGGCGGTATAAACTCGCGTGGTGAAGTCGATGATGCAACAGTGGCGTGGGTATGCGCCGGTGCACTCTCGGTGGCCGATGTGATGTTTGCCGATGTACTTTCACCAATGATACCAGAGCCCAGCTGTATGAACTCGCGAGGCGTGGTCGATGACGCGACTGTGGTGAGGGTCTGAGCCGGCGCACTCTTGGTCTGCGATACGTTGTAGCTGTTGGTCAAGTTTGTGACTGGGGAACTGTAAATGACCGCGGTATTGTTCAACAGAGTATTTTCACCAGTGACATTTCCATTACCGTGTGTTGGGAGAATAGTAGATCTTGAAGTGGTGGTATTCACTGGTGCACTCTTGGTCTTCTCTGATTCAGCGTTGTTGTTGGCGACTGGGTAGCTATCAATAACGGACGCCGTGTTGTTTTCGGTCGCGTCAGTTGTATTAACTGTCACGACTGACGTACCATAACTGACTGCGTTTACCGGTGTACTCTCGCTCGACGGTATAAACTCGCGCAGCAAGGTTTGATAGGTGGTGGAGGAATGCGCCGGGGCACTCTCGATGTTTTCAATTTGCGCCGGTGCGAGCTTGGTCTTCTCTATCTGCGTTACGTTGTATTTGTTGGTCGAGTTTGTGACTGGAGAACTATAAACAACCGGGGCAGTGTTCACCGGTGTACTTTCATCAATGACACTCGAGCCTGACGGTTTGTAATCAAGTGATGTTGTACCGGTGATATTGTTCACCGGTAAGCTATTGGTATTCTCTATCTGCGTTACATTGTAGTTGTTTGTCAAGTTTGTGACTGGAGAACTATAAACGACCGGGGTAGTGTTCACCGGTGTACTTTCATCAATGACACTCGAGCCTGACGGTTTGGAATCACGCGATGGAACATTTGAAATAGTAGTGGTGTCCAAATCATGATGGCGTGTAAAATTGATTGCATACGCGTTCCCGTCACCATCACTTTCGTCGTCAGTATCCGAACCAAAGTCGTTCGTGGTAGTAGTTGTTGATTTCACGGACCACGAGTCTGATCTTGCGTCATCAGACAGAGTTGTATCACTATAAACGACTGGTACACTGTGCTTTTTGGTCGCATCGGTTGTACTCATACCCGTGACAGATGGACTATAACTGGCGACGTTTGCCGGCATAGTCACGCTTGATACCGACGGTTCATATGGATTACGCAACGTGACATTTGAAATAGTGGCGGTAACCGGCGCCACGCTCTCGGTATTTTCAGGCTGTGAGACGCTATGTTTGTATGTAGTACTGAAGTCAGTCGAACGATGGCGGTTTGTGAAATTCATTGACGGTACATTGTTTCGCTGACGATTTGTAACGTTGATCGCATACACGCTCTCGTCACTGTCACTTTCCTCATTAGTGTCTGTACCAAAGTCGTTCATGGTAGTCGTTGTTGATTTCACGGACCACAAGTCGGATCTTTCGTCATCGGACAGAGCTGATTCAGTCTCGAAATCATCGTTTGTGGTTGTCGAGACGGTCGATGACCATTCTTCCGCTTGGGTCAAATTGGTCGTGCGTTCGTCTGTAATTGACGGCGAACTAACCGTTTCGTCTGTTATGTTACGTTTTGGACGCGCTGTAGTAGTCGTCGTGGTCGTCGAGGTACCGCCGCTTGTAATTACTACTCTTTCCTCTGGACGAACGGTTCCAGACTCTCTATTTTTTTCCACGATCGCCTTTAACTTGGAGAGGTCAAAATTGGTCGCGTCTATCTGATAGATGTCGACTCCGTTCCTTTTTAACATTGCTAGAAACTCTGCGGGATCCTGACCAGCAAACTGTCCGGACCTTTCTTTTTCCCTTTGCATCAGTGTTCTCAGTTTGACAATGTACATACTCTCAGGACCATTCTCTGTGTTTAGTGATACGTTAGTATCCTTGCGATTACTGAAAATTGGTCGCATGCCAGTAGAACGCACGATAAATATTACTATAGAACTAACAAGAAATAACACAAACATCACTAGCGATCGACGTTTCATTTTGACTGGCTGTCTTACCATATCGTGTATGTTTGAGAGGAAGAGGAAGGAGAGGAAAATACATTTGTTTCACAAAGCAAAATATATTTTTCAAATCTAGACATATCTATCGTTGTAATCACCGTCGTAATCTCTGTACAATGAGGCGTACCAAGCGTCATACAAGCGGTTGCGATCGTGGCGGCCGCCAACAGGACGCTTCTCATAGCGCTCGGTGTCGGACCGGTAACTCTGTTCCCGACGATGTTCTCTGTCTCCATTAGTCCGATGGCCCCCAGAGTAGCGGTGATCTGAGATTGGAGAACGACTCCTGTCTCTATACGCGTACCGTGGAAGCGGGACCTTGGGTCTTCGATGCGCTGGGACGATTTCACGGCCATTTGTCAACACTGAACGCGATTTTCGGCGTCTGGTGTGTGACGATCGATGCCCCCGTTGATCAGCGGTGATAGTGGCAGTAGTGGGTTTGACAAAACCCTTGAAAGCTTCATATCTATTGCCGTACCATAGATAGTACAGTATGGAGAGGTTCAACAGCGAACACCTCTGTTTCGTGCCAAAAGTCTTGATGGTGCCACCTCGCGAATGGTCGCAGTGGCAGACGAAGACTGTTCGACCTTTGCCGTATAGGTTGCTGTATCTCGGGTCCATGGCAAGTACGTTGTTGATGTGTACAGCGTCCTTGTTGAACGAAATGAAATTCGAATCAAATACTGCTTCCAAAAAAGCGTCAAAGTTTGCGTAGACATACGTGAACGAGAACGCGGTCAAAAGTACGCCGTGGGTCTGACAAAACAGACGGTCCTCGTCATCGGCTGTTTGGGCATCAATGTTCACTACAGTCGGTCTAGCAACGGTTACCGGCGCCTTGTCACCGCTGCCCTGTTGCTTTTCCAACCGATCAAATACTTCGTTCAAAGTTGATTTTTTATTAGCACCTTTGAGAAATATGACGCTGACGCCGGCCAACGCGTCGGTGATAAACCGGTCTTCGTACACCAAGTCTCCGGTTTTTAACTCTAATCCCGTAGAGCGGTGATAGTAACAGGATTCTTCTTCGTCGCTACCTCGTTTGACCACCGTATGAGCGGGTACGTCAGCAATGTCGTGAGCCAGATTCATGTTGTATACTGCGGCCGAAGCAAACCATTTTAACGCCATTTCCTTTATGAACATGCCACGTCCCTGATGGTAAACCAATTGTACGTCCATCAAGACGGTGCGCTCAAGGTCCAGTTGGCTGGTTGGCTTGGTTACATCCGTGTTGTCACCTTCGGCGAGCGCTGCAGCACCGTCATCGGCGGCCCAGTTTAGGTCGTCACGATGTCTGTTGTTTTCATCCACGTCCATTGATGTGACAACGGCCGCCACGGCAGCAGGTGTTTCTTGATCGTCTCCACGTAACATGTCGTCTTCCCCTTGGTCCGATAGTTCCAAATCACGGACCAGTAGCTCCAATACGTCGTCCTCGTTGTATTCGTCCGTCATTTGCTTACTTATCAAACGTCGACATCGTTGTCAGCAAACAGGATGTCTTCGAAAAACCTGTTGTAACACAGCCGACTGTTGGACGGTTCCACCAAACGGTTCCGAACCACCATGCAACTGGACACGGCCACCTCGTCGGCGAGCAACGCGTTCAACACGTTCGTATCGCAGAGATCACCTCCGTGCGGGAACGTCATCGTATCGTAGAGTGGAATTAATGAATGGTCATGGTACATAGCGTCGTATCTGTTTCTCCGGTCACGTCTGCCGGGCGGTTTTCCCTCTGCGATCAGCTCCGCGACCATCCGCCTGTGGTCTCGTTTCAAAGAGACGCCGTCGCCGTCTAACGACGGAGCTGTGATGGACCGAACGTCCACGCCGCTTGACAACAGCGGACAGGCCGAGTAGGCTTTCAAAAGTTTATCGCGCGCCTTTAACATCTCTTCCGTGTCCACCTCGTCGGTCGGCCGTGACGGATCTTCCTGCTGCAATTGAATAGAGGCCGTGTCTCCAAAACGGGTGCGTCGTTTTAGCCGTTCGTACGCGTCATGAGCGGCGATCTGGCGCAGTATCTTGTACAGACGCGTCAGTTCAGCGTGCATGGCTTCGTTTAGGAAATCGAAATACCTCGATCGGTCACTATTGGCTTTATTGTCGTCATCGACCTTGTCGTGGCCTCCGCCGTCTGCAACGTCAGCACCGTCGGGATCACGCACCATGTCGATACCCCACTTGTTCTGTTTGCCGTACACGAACGTGTGATAAAACTGTTTGAAACGAAAGTACTCGTAATGCGGCGACGATCTCAAACTATCCAAGCGCGTTTGCAGTTTGATAAAGTTCAACGGGTCGGATATCAGTGCGGAATCAACCGTAAAGGGCATTTCACCGTCCACCGCAAAAGGTCTCATCTCGTCGTTCAGACACAGCATCAAATCGGAACAGTAGTTACACACAAAGTCCAGCGCCGCGTTACGATCGGTATTGTCGTCGATGAGGACAAAACGCACGTCTGTCACTCTGATGGTCACGTTGTTGGCTGCGCTAAACGTTTCCATTGCGCGTTCATTTAGCGAAAACACGCTGAATACTATTCTCACGCTTACCGGTCCTAATCGGGATGTACGATCGTTCACATAGTCCGCGGACATCATGTGCTTGAAGGTCCTCTTGAGGCGCGACGTGTCTTCTGTAAAATATTTGGTTCCTACGGCCACGCCCACTTCGAACGGGTCAACGTTGAACGTGACCAAACGATCTATACGATCCGGTGCCTGCACCATGCTCGGATCACAGACGTAAACATCTACCGCGTCGCTGTGTATTTTACAAAAATCGTCCGCACTTGCACCGAGACCGTGTTCCGCGCCACGGATGTATCGATACAGCGCGCTGGAACACACGACCACCACCGTCACAACCGCAGCCACAGTACCCTGGGTGCGGTCGGCGGTTTTCAATAGCGCACCGGTGAACGCATCGTCGAGTACGCGTTCCAAGAACATCGCTTTGTCGCGTCTATAGTTCGAAACGTCTAAAAACAGGTCCGTGTAAACTATATCTACTGTCTTTGTCAGACGCCCCTTGTAGAAGAGATCGCGACTGCACGACTCTTGCGACCGTTCCAATCCGTACGCTGGCGGTGGCGCCGGTGACGGAGTAGGTGGGTCAGCACTTGTAGACGAGACTTGGTCACTTTGATCGTTGTTCATTTTGACAACTTACCAACGAAATGGTAAAAGATCGGCTTGCGAAAACGAGACCTCTTTGGAAGTGCTTCCGGACTCTCTTCCACACCACCTCCCTGTTGGGTATTTCGCATTCCCGCACCTGGCATGCGAACTCCCGGAGACGAGGACGACGTTACCGGTGTGTCACTCACAAAAACTCGAAACTCTTCCGTCATCATGGACACGATCATGGTATCGGTCAACATGTCGCGCAACGCAGTGTATTCAGTATCCCGGCCGACTGAGCTAATACACTCCGCGTTATGGTCGTAGCAGTTGTCATCGTCGGTGTCATCTATCGGCAACGGTACGGACGTTTGTAGGAGCGAAAGAATATCATCGGCCGTTGCGGTTTCGCGTTTTCTTCTGTCCGCATTGTTAGCGCCCGCGTTTATTGAACGGTCCAGTAGTCTGGCGTTCTTCGCGATGTTACCGAACATGTCTTGCGATTTCATCTCTATGACGAGCGGACGGTTCAACAGCGGCGGAGTTTGTAATTCGTAACCAGTTATCGGGTCGATGAATGACACCGCATTTTCGTCAACAGTGTCGCGGTGCACACGCACGTCCGCTGAGGACAGCAGCACATACAACATGTTCAGGTCATTTTTCTGTTTCCGTGTGATGTACTGTTTCTGTTCCATCTTCTCGATATGACGCCTATACTTGGTCCAACCGATTAAGAAAGATGCGCGTGACCGATACAGGTCCCAGAATTCTTTTGTAGCGTTGGCACGTATCGCGCCATCACCAGTGACGACCGCGGCACCGCGAAACATGACCTCGCGTAACATTCGGACCGCTGCAGCTTCTTCGGGCCTCTCGTACGTCGTGACAAACAGTCGCACCAGACTCGTCATCAGAGCACCTAGAGTCGTGTGAAACACATTTCCGTTCCACAACCGGTCCATGTTAATAGTGTCCAAAACGCGTCCGAGCCCACAGACAACATCCGTATCGTCCGCCTTTCTAAACCATGGACTCTCTGCTTCCAACTGTTCAAGCGCGGTCGGACCGTCGTCTTCGCTTAACGGGCTGGGAGGCGATAGATGCGCTGGCGAGGACTCTAACCGCTCACGGTCCAGTTCCAAATCGTCTAAAGTGAACCAATCGTCCCGTCCGTCCGGGACGTTTTGCCGCGCCGTCGTATCACTGAGCGATATCCAATTACGATTTGCCTGTTGTTTTTGTTGCCGCTGCGACGCGGTTCGCGACAAAAGGTCTTCCACGACTTGACCGTTGATAGCGTTCACGGCGTCAGCTACATCGCGATTGATTGCATTCTCACCCCGGCGTTCTCCCGCCGAGTTGTCATTAGCAAACATACTGCGGTTAGCATTCTCGCTCGCACCGTTGAGCCAGTAAACACTTTTACTGCCAGCCATCTTAACTCTTGCCAGCTTGTCACGCCAGCACACTTTCCTATATATTCCCCTATAATAATAATTTGCTCCGCACCGGCCCCTCCCCTTCTGCTCCTTCTTTAGATGGAGCCAGTATTATGGGTAAGGAGCAAATGAGTCGCGCGCGAGACAACACCTACCCAGGTAAACACTACTGCGCTGTGATTGGTCGAAACCGGTCACGTGATCGAAAAAGGGGTGTGGCCAAGAAATCCCTGGCTCCCCATTGGTCGGTCGAGTCTCGTGACTGGAGAAGTGGTGGGGGAAACGCTCAGTCTTTGCGTGGACAGCGAAGGGTATGGTCATTTTTGGAACTTGTGAAAATTTTTGAAGCCAATTTGATATTTCCAGAGACCGTGTAGTGAGAATGATTTTCGCCGAAAGGAAAAGCGTAGAGGTGTACAAAGCTAGTTGCGTAACCAAACTACACCGGTCATCGTGTCTAATCGGTGCGCCATTGCGACCATCTGATGTGTCGCAGCACTCTACTTGTGATTATCACAGTCAACGTCACAACAGCTAGGTGACTAGTCTCCGTGGTTCGCCTTTCCAAAATATTCACATTACTAGTATTATGTATAACTCAAAGTGTAAAATGTCTCAAGAATATTGTGGATCATTGTTCACGTATTCATTTAGAAACTCTGTGTAAGCCATTATGGCATTTGGGTTAGTTGTTTTTTTTTCAAAAAGATTCGAAAGAGCACAATAGCATTTTGTGCTCTTTCGCTTTTCATACCCTTCAACTCAAAAACTACCATTCAATCTTAACACTGTCATAACTAGGTGAGGGTTTCGATAATAAAAAGAGAAATACAGTATTATACAACAGTAAAAAATATTTATTCATTACTACCTTGGATATATTACAAATTTATTTATCAACGGCAGCGGTCAATTTACCAATTACCCACATCATGTTGAAGAGCTTGGAGTGGAAGATTCAGGCCACTGGCCAAGTCGTCCAAAAGTACCTCTGGGTAGGTGTGGCCTAGCAGTTTTCACCTGATTTTGACTCGAGATGTAGTGATGAGCGATTTTATAGCAATTTCTTAGCGAGCACACAAATGTGTTCCACATCTTTGAATGTGTCGGGCACTGTGGTACAGGTTTAGGTGATTCCATTTGTTTTACGGTAGGTCCAATATAGGCGGCGACGCGAAACATTGGCATTCTCTTTGAAATTATTTTCGCCTTTTCAAGACCCTTTACATAAATAATTAATTCTTCTCTGCCTTCGTTTCGTCCCGTTCCGCAGATGACCGCTTTGAGTAATGAGAAAGCAGTTTTTTCCGACACTGTACCCTCATCCCATGAGAGTCCGTTGTGGAATCCGTTTGCGTAGCCATATTTGTCACGTATGTCATCACTCACATCTTTGAGGTCACACGGAGGCAGCACCGTCGTCCACAGTAGAGTTTTAATCAATGGGTTGGCCTCGGAATCACCTTTTTCAATTTCCACCTCGACCGCAGCCAATTCCTTTATGACTGTATCACCATAGGCATTCTTGTCTTCTCCGACGATGTACTGAATATCGATGAAGATAGCACGCTGGTGTACGGGTGTGTAGTTGTTGGATATTGCTGGTTCAGGTAGCGAATTCGGCACCTTCGGTTCGTTAATCGGTTCGGAATCCTCACACAACTCCTGGTCAAATATGGATACCTTTTTAAAGTCCTCTTCGAATCTCGTCTCTTTCGGCGCATGATTCCATTCCGTGTCTGGCTCGGGATCGTAAGTATTCACCAGTCTGTTGCTCGCATCAATAGTCTTTGGCGACGGTGAGTTCTCTGTTGTTTTAGCCAGGATCGAGGGGATATCAGAGTACGATGGCGAGTGAGCACATAACACCCGTTTCAGTGAATATTTCCACAACATAGATGGTCTGCGTGCGCATTCACAGCACACAAGCCGAAAAACATTGCCGTGGTCGTCCTTCATTGCAGTCGCACAGGTGCAATACTTTTTACAGCATTTGCATCGAGGAAATGATCTTCTTTCTTCAGTTTTCTGTCTTGCGGTCTTGTCAAACAAATGCGATCTAAGATGCGATGGAACACTCTTGAAAGAAGACATAGTGATGGGCGAACTGGCGTGAGAGCTGTTGTTGAACCGCTGTAGGCGAACCGTGGACTCAGACTGACTGACAGTACCGGTTAACCCGTTTTATACAGTATTGCTGGTAGTTTTTTTTTAGTCACCGACCTTGGCTTCGGTAGCCCGAAGCTATGTTTATTCGGTTTCCCGATTCGGATCAAAGATTCCCCCACTATGTCGGTTGAATCACGTGACTGTAAAGTGGAGGGGGAAACGTTCAGTCGTCGTGTGGACATTACAGCTAACTCTTTGAATGCCAGCGTGTCACCACTTGATATTTCAGAGTCACTAACGTGGCACGTAGTCCGCATGACAAGTGGGAGATCAGCCGCTCGAGCGGTAACCCGATCGAGCGGCATCGAGGAGTCAATCGGAATACCGCATCCTTAGTCAGTGACCATCGGGCACACGACAATTACATTTCTTTCCAAATAAAGAGCGCTAATCAAATCAATCGAACCCAATAACTATAGAGCTCTGTCGCGAGCTCTATTAGTTGAGATACGAGCCCCGATCGGTAGTCAGCTGTCGCAGTTCTATTTGCTATGGCGGATCATGTGGACAAAGTTTTGGCGAGAAACGATATGTTCCGAGAAATCATGTTGAAGAATCAATCAAAGGACCGGTTCTCAAAAAGCGTGAGTGTGTTGAACGTTGCGGCACCGTCGCTCGTGAGTCAATCGCGAAACCTGGAACGACAGAGGCTACAGCGAGAAAGAGAGATGAAAAGACCACGTGACCCTACGGACGCCATGAAACGACTAGGCGAAGCATATGGATGGAGCGACTACAAAGGTATGGAGGATAAGGTCGCAAAGCAATTGCATGAATTTGGAGAAAAATATAAAAGCTGTTCGCGCAACAAGCGTTTTGGTGCGTTGAAGAAACTGAGTGCAAATAGGGAGACGTCGCAAAGACCGTGTGATGAGAATGATGTTGGCCGAAAGGAAGAGAGTGGACTGCACGGAGGTGTAAAAAAATAGTAGCGTACCCAAACTACAACAAACGCCGCGTTGAATCGGAGCGTCACGGTGACCATCTGATGCGTCGCAGCACTCTACATGTGATCATCACTATCAACATCACAACAGCTAGGTCGAGGGTGAGGAAGGAAACTGGTCGCCGCCACCTATCCTGCACCTACCCTGCAACCCGGCTGGTTTGTTTTCAATAAATTGTTGTTTTTCATATTTCCTATTTTGTGTTTTCATTTCACCAACAAGTCACCAAAGGAAGGCTTGAAGCGGATCGCGAAAGGTACCGCTCTCCGCTTCATCTCTTTCTGGTTGACTCTCGGTCTCACTAACGGTCAATGAGTGACCGGTGGTTTCAAAAATTTTCACAAGTGTCAAAAACCACCTCACCGCTCGACGACTCCACACAGACTGAGCATTTCCCCCTCCACTTTTCCAGTCGCGAGTCTCGACCGACCAATGGGAAGCCAGGGATTTTTCAGCCACGCCCTTTTTCTGATCACGTGACCACTTTCGACCAATCACGGCGCAGTAGGGTTTACCTGGGTAAGTGGTGTCTCGCGCGCGACTCATTTGCTCCTTACCCATAATACTGGCTCCATCTAAAGAAGGAGCAGAAGGGGAGGGGCCGGTGCGGAGCTAATGGTTATTATAGAGAGAAATATATAGAAAAGTGGGTTTTATAGGTCAACAATGGAGTGCGAATACGAGACAACGTGTGGTATAATTTTTGATGGTAGCCTGTACGGTCCGATAAAGGAAGCGCTGTTTTCTCGATGTGACGACAGAGTTAATCCCGTGCTGGAAAGCGTGGACCTGTACAGAGATCCGGACGACGCGGCTGGACGCTACCGCGAGACAACGAGGTTCGCTTCGCCCTTCGTAGTAGACGACGTACACGCGGAACGGCGTTGGGATCACAAGAAGACTGTGTACATTCAAGAGGCGCAGACGCCACACATCGAAGCAGAACCAAACGGATCGTCGCGCATTATTTTCACCACGTGCACGTACAAAGCTTCCAACGAGCGGCCGATGACGCGCGCCGAGTGGGAGAGCAAGGTGAAGGAGGATCACACGTCGGGGCGTTACGCGAGAACCGGCAACAAGAGAAGACTGTGTTTCTACGAAGGCGCTTTCAAGACCAGCTCACGCTACACGCGCGTGTCTGTCGGAGAAAGGTCCACGTACAGCGGCACGCTGGAAGCGAGAAGCGCTTGCAATTCCATTTATTTTGTTGAAATAGAACACGAGACCGCGGGACAGTTGGACTGGTTCGCCATGCATCACGCGATGCATCGACTGAACGAGCTGCTGTTTGAGCTTTTGCCATACGACCTAGTCCGTCGAGCTATGATGGCGTCAAACTCGTGTTCGGTACAAAGAGAGCGTGTTGATAACATTTTCGACACGTTCAAGCGAAACTTTCAAAACTATACGGCGTGCGCCGCCAATTTGCGCCGATCGGCCGAACACGACTCGGACGCTGCCAGGTTGGATTTTTACGTCATGCCCAAGTGGGACGGAGTCAGAGCGGTCGGACTGTATTACTGCGAAGGCTACCTTTTGGTGAAAGACGCGTACGGTCGTTTGGCCAGCTTCAAAACGCATTTACCGTTCGACAACGATATGGTGTTTCAATTGGAAGCCGTAGACTTTGGACTGCAAGACGACCGGGTGACCGATGCGCGACGGGACAGCACTGGTCGTTACTACGTGATTACCGAGCTCATGGCCGTGTTGATCAAATCGCAAAATACCATGTACCAGGTGTACAGTAGGAATACGATCGCACACGACACCTGTCGTAATATAGGCAATATAGTAGACGGTGTATCTATTAAAACGCAATTCGATGATCCAGCGCACGTATGCAATCTGTACAGACCGTTGCCGGCCGATACGTCGCTACGCGTGTTGGCTGCGTTGACTGCATATAGAGATGAAAGGGGTGAGAACGACTCTGGTGTTGGTGGAATCATTATACTAACCTCGGTCGCACGCGTTCCAGTGTCCAACACCCAAGTGCTGGAAACATTGGACAGTTTTTTCGCGTCCGATGAAGTACAACGAGACAGCTTGCTAGCAGAGTTTTCTAAATGGTTGCCAGACTTTATTCGTAACGATAGCCGCGCGATCGAAGGTTGCGAAGGTGTAATTTTGGCGTATACGTTGCATGAGAATATGCGTCCCTGTCGTAAAGTCAGAGGTGCTGTTCGCGCTGCAAAGAAGACCAATAGGCCGTCCGATCACGGTTATTTCAAATTGAAACGTATAAACACGGTCGATCTGGAGTTGAACCTCAACGACGGAACTCTGAGATCTGCCGAGGGCACTGAATATACCGCCAAAGGGCTTCCAACGCTAAGAGATAACAACGGCGGTGAGGACAAAGCTGACAAAGTCAGCAATAGCGAATCCACAGAGGAGAGATTTTACATCCGCGACTGGTCCGAACGCCCCGTTCCAGTCAGGAATAGGCGAATAATAGTCGAATGCTACTTTGACGGCGAGACACTGACATTTCTCAGAGACAGGTGCGACAAGAGCCGTCCTGACGCTGATGGTAAAATCATCGCCACTGATAATTCTATATACAATCTTTGTCGATTATCAAAATAAAATTGGTTCAGCTAAATATTTTTTTTTAATTTTAGTTCCTTTCCAAAATATTCACTTTACAAGTATTGTATTTAGCTCAAAAGATAATTGTAAAATAAAATTCGTTCAACTAAATGTTGTGTGAAATTTAGTTCCTTTCTAAAAGATTCACTTTACAAATATTGTGTTTAGCTTGATAGTCGTACGTAGGCCAGTTGGAATTGTTGATGGACATAATGTGAAAGGTTTTCTTGGGTGAGCTCTGAACCGCTTTTTCAAACGTGCGGAACAGAAATTTTTTTGCATTGAACATGGCTATGGATACCCATTCATCGGCATAGTCCGTGAAAGGTGTACGCCATAGGGCATCGTGTAAAATGTCCCAAGAACATTGTGGGTCATTGTTTACGTATTCTTTTTGAACCTCTGTCAAAGCCATTATGACATTTGGATTATTTGTTTTTACAGAAAGGTTCGAAAGAGCGCCAGAGCGTTTTGACATGTTTGTTTTCACTTTTCTTACCTTTAAACTAAAAAAACTACCATTCAATCTTAACACTAGCGTAACTAGGTGAGGGTTTTGGTAAGAAAAAGAGAAATTTATACAACAGTAAAATCATATTTATTCATTATTACCTTAAAAATATTACAAATTCACCTGTTCTTGACTCGAGATGTAGTGATTGGCGATTTTATAGCAATTTTTTAGCGAGCACACAAATGTGTTCCACATCTTGGAGTGTGTCGGGCACTGTGGTGTGTTTTCAGGCGATTCCATCTTTTTAACGGTAGGTCCACTGTAGTCGACGACGTCAAACATTGGCATCCTCGATGAAAGTATTTTCGTCTTTTCAAGACCCTTTGCGTAGATTATTATTTCTTCTCTGCCTACGTTTCGTTCCGTTCCGCAGATGGCCGCTTTGAGCAGTGAGAAAGCAGTGTTATCCGACACCGTGCCCTCGTACCACGAGAGTCCGTTGTAAAACATATTTACATAGTCATAGTTTTTACGAAAGTCATCACTTAAGTCTTTGAGGTCACACGGAGGCAGCACCGTCGTCCACAGTAGAGTGTCAATCGATGGGGCGGCCTCGGCGTCATCTTTGTCAATTTTAACCTCGACGGCAGCCAATTCCTTTATCACCGTATCACTATAGACATTCTTATCTTTCCCGACGAAGAATTGCATGTCGATGAAAACTACACGCTGGTGTACGGGTGTGTAGTTGTTGTTGGATATTGCTCGTTCAGGTAGCGAATGTGGCACCTTCGGCCCGTAAACAGAGTCTTCACACAACTCCTGATCAAATGTGGATATCTTTTTAAAGTCCTCTTCCAACCTCGTCATGTACTTCGGTGCATGGTTCCGTTTGTCTGGCTCTTCTGCTGCTACTTTTGGTGTGTTTTCTGAATTTACTTTACTTTTGGTGAATTTAGGGTAGTAGGTGTTCACAGATCCGTTTCTTGCATCAAAAGTCCACGAGTTCTCTGTTGTTGTTTTAGCCAGGATCGATGGGATATCAGCGTACGGGGGCGAGTGAATACAAAACACCCGTTTCAGTGGATATTTCCACAACGTAGATGGTCTACAAGCGCATTGACAGCACACAAGTCGAAACACATAGCCGTGATCGTCCTTCATTGCAGTCGCACAGGTGCAATATTTTTTACAACATCCGCATCGAGGAAATGCTCTTCTTTCTTCAGTTTTCTGTCTTGCAGTCTTGTCAAACAAATGCGATCTAAGATGCGATGGAACACTCTTGAAAGAAGACATCGTGATGAGCGAACTGGCGTGTGAGTTGCGGTCGAACTGCTGTGGGTGAACCGTGGAATCAGACTGACTGACCGTATCGGTGAACCTGTCTTATACAGTAGTCGCGAGGGTTTTTTTTTAGTCACCGACCTTGAATTCGGTAACCCGAAGTTATTTTTATCCGGTTTCCCGATTCGAAACAGTGCAATGGCAATGCGGTTTCCCGATCTTTATGTCTACCGTTCGGGGACACGATCAGTAGACATGCGCTTCGGTATTCTCAGTACAAAGTCTGTGAAAGTGATCGAGATCCCGATCCACTGAAGCATGTCAACAAGAAAAGGGTGAAGTGGAGAGCGGACTTTTTCCACTCTCCACTTCACCCTTTCCTTTACTGACTTTTTGGTCAAATAAAAACACATATAATGAGGTAAAGAGAATATATATATATATTAAACAAAATATGTACAAAATGCAATACAATACAAATACACAAATTTCCAATAGAGATTTACAAATATCTCCGACCCCTCCCTCGGCCGGCTCTCGTCGGAGTTGGCGGTGGCGACGGAACTCGTGATGGCGGTGTCGGCGGAAGTTGCTTCGATTCGAAACTGTCCATCAATGTTTGGAAGGTCCGTTGTTTCTCGCACTCGTGAATCTCGCCATCACGAAAGACGTGGTTGTAGTCCCATCTGCACACCGCGTATCCGGGGGGAGGTGAGCACTTGAGTAGATGGTTTCCCAAACTCCCGGGTTTTACCCAGTGGTTTGGGAAGAATGGACATCTGACTAACCCTACAGTTGGACTCTTCATCTCTGCGTCTGACGAGGCTTCCGCTCCAGTCAGCTTATATACTCTCGCCGGTGTCCGATTTGATCGTGATTTTTATCCGGTTTCCCGATTCAAAACAGTGCAATGGCAATGCGGTTTCCCGATGTTCTTTATGTCTACCGTTCGGGGACACGATCAGTAGACATGCGCTTCGGTATTCTCAGTACATGCTACCGCATTCGACAGGACGATTCAGGAAGGTGTTGATGTATGGTTCGTTGATGACAAAGAATTTACGTTTTTTATTCTCAGCGTAACCCATCTCAACAACATCATCGTTATCATCATCACAAAACTCGCCAAGTGACGGCGCTGGGGATCGGGGGTCGTAGGTTGGTGATGTCGGAGCGTAGTCGTCCGGCGGCGATGGTGGTTCCTCCTTTTCACCACTTAGCAACGATTCGCGAAACATGTTTTTCACGTATTTTGCACTCTCGTTCAATCCTCCTTCTGAGATAACTGAAGTTAGCGGACCGTGTCCCATTTTGCTGGTGCGATTGCGCTTGAGCGAACACTTTGTAAAATACTCGATGCTCGAGAGCATTTTCACCAGACCAAACACAAATGAGTCGTCTTTGGTCTCTACCACCGGTCTGTACTTGTCAGTCAGAAAGCAGTACAGAAACGTGATGGAATTATCTATGAACAGAGTTTGCGACATGTCCATAAAGTACAATGTATCGCTGCAGTACACCAGATTGCAAATACCGAGTCGGTGTGGGGCACTGCCGTCCCGTATCCGCTCGTTGTATTTTTTCACGGAAACGAATATATCGTCTAGTATAGCGTCATGTTTGCGTTTCCTGTAAACGGTCAGAGAGAAATACACCTCGGATCCCGGTTTGTTTTCAAACTGTTTTACGTCAAACTCGTGTGGAATCAAGCCTTCATCTGAAGAGGATCTGGAACCTTGACAAGCGCCGCTATTATCAAAAGAGACGGCGCCGAATAGTTTAGATTTCAAATAAGCCTTTAACCGCAATTCATCGCTATCGTTTTCGAGGAAACGTCTCGATTGAACACATCTAAACATCAAAACCACGGTAGCCACTTTTTTCAAAGACATTATCACATCGAATTTTTTGTCTATATCGGATTTCTTGCCATTATCTCGGTGTTGCGCATGACCCCGGTCGTCATTGTTGTTCCGTCTGTTATAATCGTCTTCACCATCTTCTTCGTCATCATCGATTTTGTTCTTGTCTCCCTCCTCGTCGTCATCGTTCAATAGGGTCATACGGGTTTTCGCCGAAATCCCGGCCGCCGACACGGAACACGTCGTCCTTTTCACGTTCAAATTTGACTGTTGTTTACAGTGTTGGAAAAACTGTGCGACAATCTCGCCTAGATACGTACCCGGCTCTGGCACGCAGTTCTTGTAGCAACGCAACACTCTGGATAGCTTTTCATCGTCAAAGTTGCACGTTAAAAATTTCTCAAAAGACAAGTACAGTTGGTGCGTGCCGTGAGCCATCAGCGTCAGAGAACCGACCATACAGTCGGCAACGCACGCGCGGCTCGCCGGATTCTTCTTCACCCATTCGTCAACGGTACGCGCTATCGAAAGGCGCACATCGTATGGCAGCACGGTGAACTTCTCCTCCGTGCACATCGGACCGTATTGTAGTAACGTTGCGCGTGACACATCGCAGTCACCGGAGCCGTTATTCTCGGCTGCCGCCGTCGTAGCAGCTACAGCCGGTACAAACCCAATTTTGTGGATCAGTTTGTTATCGCCCTTACCGCGCCACACCGTTTGCATGTTCTTATTTCCGTTTTAATCTCGTCGCCGGAACGCCTCTGCTCGTAGGTCACACTCTCTTCTTCGTGGCGGCAAGACGTAGTGCGCAACAGCGGTGAGTACAGGCCTGAAGTGTAGTCCTCGCAACGGGCCAAAAGCCTCTCACTCGGCACCGCGGTTTGGCCGAACAAGAGATCATTAGTGATTCCTGTCATCAATATCAATCGCGACTCTTGAGCTTCCGCTTTCTTGTTAAACGTTGATGTCGACGGCGAGTCGACACCTCCTTTTCTTTTAGAGGCATTGGTTTCTCGCCGCTGTTGGTCACGCTTTAGCGCGCGAGTCTCGCATCTTTTGTGCCGATTGTAGAACGTCGTAATGTCACCCGATGTCGTCGATTCGTTAATAGTAGCAAGAACCGCGGCTTCGGGATCAGAGTTTGTACCACTAAAGTAGACTTCGTAGAACCATCGATTGAACTCGGTGAAATTTCGTTTGCTCTTGTTGAAAAATTCAGACCACATGACGAGCTCGTTTTCAACCATCACGCGGTAGAGCGTGCCACCGGTGTGGTCTTTGTACTCCACTTGTCCTAGAACATTAAAAGCGACCAGGTAACGGCACGGACAAACACTCTCGTCTACGAGCGACAGTATCTTTTCAAAGTCTCCACCTCGGTCGTACAGTCTTTTCACGTGCGGACGGTTTACGTTGCGTGCCCACTGACGCTGGAAAAATAAATATTCCATGGTACTACCTAGCGGGTACTTGTTGGATGGGTAATACGCGTACCTGGCGTGCGCGTCGTGGTCAAATACCCAGGCCGATAAACATCTTGTTGTGTGAAACGATACCAGCTCGTCACGATGTTTTGCCGACACACCACGTTTGAGCGCCTTCTGGAACGCCGCGTAATATTCCAATTCGTCTATCCTGTCGCTCTTGTCCACTGAAGACGGATCGATCTGTTTCTGCAACGGACTCGGTAACTCGTCGTAATTCAACACGATCGACGCGCGAGCCATCGTGCCTCAGTCTCTGACTGTGTGGTATTTTTCAAACTGCACACTACTCTCTGGTTTCCATTGTCTAACTACTCATCGCGGGTCGAGGGTTTACGGCCCGGTAGGGCGCGGGTCTAGACGGTAGATTCGACACATATTTCGTTACCTCTTGTTTGTTGTTAAAAAATGAACGATACCAATAGGGGCGTACGGTCAAATCACCTTTGTCGAAACGCAACACGGCGCTTGTGGGATTCGCGTTGTAAGCGGCACCCAACGGGTTTACGTCGATATTTGGAACAATAGCCAATCTCCTGTCGTATTCCGGCTCACGACACGCGACCACGCTTCGCTGCCGTAACATTTCGTACTCATCGGACTCTATGGTTTTCAGCGAAAATCCACTAATATCGCCGCGTTCCTCGTTCACTTTATCGCAGTATGGAATTTTTACTTTTTGCACAGGTGCTAAACACTTGAAAATCACTGCACAAGTTGTAGGCAGGTAATGGACGAAATCATTGTGTTCGTATTGGAACAGGGACATTGAGTTCTTGTCGAACGGAACCGGTAGCGATTCCACATCTTCCGGTATCACTCCGTGACTGAGCAACACTTTACCGCCAGTACGTAGCTTTGAACGCAGGCCCAACCGATCGATTATGTCCGGGTATATTTTACTGACGTCAACTTCCAACGAAACTACCGGTAAAGGTGGTGGTTGTGCGCTGGATTCACCTGACTCGTCAGCAGTGTACATTGATGCGACTCCATCTACCAATGTTTTTGTTAGAAACACAGCCGCGGCCGCTTCTGGCGGTGCAGGGCGAACAAAATATTCAACCACGTACGCCTCTACGTTTTTCTTATCGGCGGTGAATTTGAAGCACGCGTTAGAGTAGAGTCCACCGTTGTTGGGCAAATAGTCGTCGTCAAACACGATCGTGGTCACCGTCTCGGTGAGTGGCTCGCAGTAACCGGTACCCGAAGGCGTGAGCGTCAATCTGCACTCGTTTTCAATCGACACGCCAGCGCGAAAGGCGTCAAACGAACAAGGGTTGGGCACGTAAACCTCGTGCCGCTTGGCGTTCTTGAATGACGCGGCGAACCGCTTGTCAACAAAATCCCCGTCAATTGCCAAAACAGGCGCGTTTGTATGTTTACCCTTGTCGACCGGCTCACCTCCTGTTGGCGGTAACAGCGCCTCGTAAGCGCAAAGCCCACCTGTTCGATCGGAGAACCGCGTAGGAACACAAGAAGGAAGACCGGTTACCGGGTCCTTACCCGGTACGGTGCAATCGCGACCGTCAATCTCGCAGCGGTCGCACTCAAATTCGTGTATGTCGACCATAGTGTCGGGTGGTAGTTTGTCGAGCGGCACGCGCGTAATACGGTGCACAAGTTTACCCACGCCGTTGTTGCATGCACGTGACAGCGAACAGTCCACCGTGTTCTCACCTACCAGCGACGGCCAGTAACATTGACAAACACCACCACCACCACCACTGCCGCTGTCACCGTGTGCAGATTCAACCAACGTACCGTACCTCTTGTCGCATGACATTACATGATTCCCCGTCGGTCCGATGGACCGGCGTTTACGACACCCGTTCTTTGACGACACTTGTCCGGTGTAAAATATGTACAACGGTATCGTGGCGATTACAGTGATTGCGATAAACGTGACCACCGATAACCACATTATTGAACTTAGCCTCCTCCTACTCTTCTCCCGTATGAAAGCGTGGGGTATGAGAGAGGGAGGGGGGAGCCTCCTCCCACTCTTCTCCCGTAAGGAAGTGAAACAAGTTGTTCGACAGAATCTCGCGAGCGCTGGATTCAAACGCAGCTTTCTCCACCATAGTCCACCATTAGCGATGAGTAGCGCGAGGAGTGTCGTTTCCGAATTTTCCACCGTAACCTCTGCGGGTGTCACTACTAGTTCGTTACTACAGACGTGCCTTTATGTCAAAAACCAGTTGGAACTGGACGAGTACAGTGATGACAACGCTGCGAGTACCTACCACGTGAAAATCTCTTCAAAGACTTTAAAGAAATACTACGTTATACCCGGAGAAGACACAGAAGAAGGGAGCGGTGATTCGTCGTCAGAATATATCGACAGACTGTTTCAGAAACTGGCCAAACTTTTAAAGGGGCTGAAGGAAGGAAATATAAACCCACCGAGATCGGATTTTGTTTGTTTCTCCGCTTTAAAATACAACAAGGTATTTTTAGACGTAGACTGCGTGTCCTGTAAAAACGGGTCCACTGTCACCAACACACGTCACTTCAGTTCCACTAAACTGTTAAATGTCATTCTATCCACAGTCGGCCGTGTGTTTGACACTGGTACGCTTGACGAAACCGTCTATCTGACCAGCGGCAAAATGACTTGCGGCTACCACATATTTTTCAATTCGTTGGCGTACCGTCAGGATGAGGCTACCGCCACTAGAGAGATGCTGTTCCGTGAGTTGGATTTTGCTCTCACTCGGGAGAAGATGAACAACATATCTATAGACCGTAACTGCACGCAAATGCCTTTGCCGACGTCGCAGCATTCCAATTCCCCGCACCACACGAAGCCGTACCGCATGATACGGATCTGTAAAGATCAATGGAAAAGAGAACCGATGCGGTGGCACGATATGGACGATGAACTTTTAAAGTGTTTCTCTTGTTTTGCCTTTTCAAGAAACCATACTTGGATAGCAATACCGAAAAGGTCAACCCCGACTCCACCACCTCTACCGTCTCTCCAAATGACGGAGTTTACGGCGGCCGATACAGACTCTTTAAGTGCTGAAAGACAATCGTCTGGTGATAGGAAAAGAAAAGCAGCCGACATTTCGCAACCAAACGTACAGGTGGTCACCGAGGAGGTAGAACTCGCCAAAAGGGTACGCACCGTGTCTCTGGCAGACGACGACGTTGCAACCGTTGAAATGGAGCTCGACCGTTCAGTGGTGTCCGCGCTCACATCGGACGGTGATTGCGCATCGTTCTTTGTACCCGGGCCGAACGGAGAGAAAGAGAAGAACAGTGTTGACTCCGCAGCTATTACGGAGGTGGCAGATGATGACAGGCTTTCTGCTCTGACAGGTGAAACGTCGGGTATCGATCGTGCCTTGTCGTTTGTCGTGCCTGGGCCGAGTTGTGAGGTACGGGCGGCTCCTTTTGACACGTCCTTCTCTTTGTTTAAAAAGGATGTTTTGCAGAAACCCAGCGGCAGTAAAACCTCCGTTTCTCTGCTGTCGGAAAATTCGGACGCCGTGTCTTTCCCGGTGCCACGTGAGGTGACACCACCGGTTTTTCAAAAGCCCAACAACCGAAAAGCTGTTAGGAGAAAGATTGACGCTAGAAAATCCACAGGGGTTACAGCGACTACACTAATTGATACCGACAGCGACGCCTGTAAATTCGTCGACAAACAGTATAAAAATGCCTTGTTGCGCGCCGAAGAATCAGTCGCGACCAGATCAAGAGTAGATCTAATGGCGAGAAGCACCGACAGTAGTGTCGACCCCCCTCGGATATACATACTACCCGGGACCAGTTTTGAACAGACGAGAAAATATAAACTACTCGTTCAGCTGGAAAATGTGAAACGCGCTGTATTCACAGGTGACAAGTTTAAAAAAAGAGAATGGACTGACATCAAAGAGGCGTATTTCGACCAGCACATGAACAACCCGGTGATACTGAAGATTTTCGATTATGTATTCAGAGATGATCGGGTCAAAGTTTTGTTTGAGCAGTCTGACTCGGATCAAATAATCCAATCAATAACACAACTGATGGAACCGTTTGAGAGCAGTCGCCGCGATAAGAGCGAGTGCGTGTTTCCGGGCGCTAAAGGACGAGCCGAAAAAGAAGCACGAGCTTCCAAATCACGTTTGATTAGCGCCCTCGTGCGAGTGTGCTCTAATATGTTTGTAATGATCACGGCGATGGTGTCCGACTTTAGGAGGATACAGATTGTAAAAAAGCAAAGTAACCAGGCACTCTTGAACTGCACCGTGGTGGACAACCGCCACACGAGCAGATTGTCGCGCGCAGAAGAAGAGAATGACGTGACAGGAGATGACGCCGAAGAAGACGATGGTTTGGACTGTTCAGCATCGACTTTTGGCTTTTCCGGTGATGATAACGCAGATAGCAGACCAAATGACAGGAAAGAGACTCTGTATGCGCTGTTAGCGTCGCTGATCGTGTACGAGGAAACAAACCTCAGTGATCATGCGCTGTACGCGTTACTTTACTACTACCACTATTTCCCGATTAACGCCTTATCTAAATTAATGAACGAAGTACAACACGACGGTCTAATGGTGACGGTGATGATAAGGTATTTCCTGACGTTTGAACAACAGAGAAAACCTCTCACCCTTTTACAGATATTCAATGGATTCAACGACGTGTCATTGGCGCTATGGGGACCTGAGAAATATATTTCGATGAAAGGGAAAAACAGGAAGAAAGGTACTGGTGTCAAGAGTAACAACGGCAAACAGACAAACCGAAATCCCAATCCACCTCGTTTGCGTAAAACCACGGAAAACGGAGGAGATGATTCTTCCAGTAGTTTTAGCGGCGGTGGTATTATCGACGATGACGACAATGCCGATTTACCAAACTCAACTGCTACCGCCGGTGTTGAAGTTACACAAGAAGAGGTAAACAGATTGTTGTGCGGGAACGAAAGGCGAAGGAAAATCGTATCGCAAAGGACAAAGGTACAAGGTAAAGACGAATACGTGATTTACAACTGGGAACCGAATCACATGTGGCACGCCATCATAAACTACTATCTCAGGCCGGTGGTGATGCACGACGACCGGCTTGTGTTCGCCAACGACGGGTACGATACGATTGAAGATGACGCGATCGACTCTTGCGTCGCGCACGTGGTCGTAGCCGACAAGATTACCAAAGCAGACGTGGCAACGGCGTTTAAAGATGCGCATACAATGTGGCGTATGCCACACGGCAGCCAGTTGATCTATGAAAGCGATTTGGTTTCTGAAAACATTGGCTGCAGTTTTCATATCAACATAGCGCTTAAAATCTATGAGACGTTTTGCGGTGGCTGTCTGACCCGCATGAAGAGGGTGCACAGGAATTATCTGATAGACAGTACTCGTTTCAATATGGCCGTATACGACGTGGTGGCCGAGTGTAGGACGGCCGCCGTCAACCTGACGAGCGCCATCGACCGATCGTACATCAACCTGCTGCTCTGTCAGCCAGTAGTTCCGCCTGTATTTGAAGACCTAGAGACGCGTCAGCTTTTCATGTCGGAAGACGAAATGAAACGCGGTTCGTTCTGTTGCCTGTCCACCATGGACTATATACGAGCGCTAAATCTGTTTGAACGCGCCAACTGTCAGTCCAAGTTTGAGCTGGAAACATGCGACTACGTGGAAAGGTTCTTGGACGACATGTACACGGGTAACATAGCGGCCGACAGACCACCCAACGAGTCAGCCGACACTAGTACTAGACTGTTGTACACGTTTTTTTCGCTCTTTATTTATGAAGTGTTTTTCAACTTGCGCCACGCGTACGCAAAGCGGGAAAACTGTTTCATCTCTATCGAGCGACTCTGCAGAGAACTTGACGTACGAGAACTGTTGGTGCTATTTTTCGGAGAGTCCAACATGACGCGCGTCGAAGGACTGACTAAAGATGTTGAACGCAGAATACGAAAGACGGCCGACGAGCTGAGTGCTAAAAAACTATCCTCTCCGTCGGACAGGACTACCGAAACGGCGTGCGGTGAACACAGCCGGTTCGATGTGCGGCCAGTGTTGGCAGCGGACATACCCGACAAAGTTGCCAGGATGAAAGCATTGTTTGGCCAATTTGGGTTTTCCGTTATGCAAGAGGACGAATACGCCCGCAGCGCCGTAACAGAAGATGACCACGAAACGGCTAAGAATATTAGTAGGAGTAGTAATAATGATGAAGACGGCGAAATCGTTGGTGAAGTCACCAACGATGGTGGTTCGACGACAGGGACGGATTGGGACGATGAGAGCAAATTCGAGGACCTGTTTTATGCAAACGACGACTGGTTGGAAAACGTCTACAGGCGTATCAGTGATAGAGAAATGACGGGCAAGAACTCCAGAAGCGTACCGACGTTGTCGTCGGGAAAGGGAAAAACGGCGGGAGAACCACGACACACCGGACGGCGGTACGGTGCCGGTACTGAGCGACTGTTTGTCACAGAGACGGTGCGAACCGTTATGCAACTACAGTTAAAAAGACACATTGACCATGACCGTCTGGGAAAGCTTTGCACCGCGGCCACAGGTGATCCCGCCGCGTTCAATAGAACATTGGCAGTCATGAAGTCGCTACCGATGCGCCTAAAACTAGTGGCCTTCATATTGACCGTGCACGCGGTCAAACTGAGAACCACCAGACTGGCATCGGATTTTGTCGATAACATCTATCGCGAACCGGATGGACTGTTTGCGGACGAGCGGCGTGTGTACGAGGGCGAGGTGAACGAGACCGGAGGTAGCGGTGATTACGGCGGTGGTGTTGATCCACCGGAAAAGGTTTGGTTCAAAAGAACCGAGTCCGTGCTTCAGGATCGACACGCCCTCTTGCTGCACACCAGATGGTTGGCAGAGAAGAGATTTAAAAACAACTTTTTCGTCGGTCTGGATCCTGTGTCGGTATACGACGTGTTGTACGAGTACATGCGGTGTAACCAGGAAGAGTATCCGGCGTTCAAGCGGATCAATGAGACCGACGAAACCAGGGAAACAGCGCAACACCTTTGCACGGCTATGATGTTTTTGCTTGTGATGAGCGCCTACGACCAAGAGGTGCTGGAATTGTATTTGAAAATGTTTCTCGCCGTCGAATGGCCCGGCCAATGGGCAAAGACGATATTCGTCTGGAAGAGCAACTCTAATGCGGGAAAGTCGTATTTGTTTGACGCGATAATCAAACGCGCCTGCGCCAACAGCACTTGCATAAATGATCCAAAGGGCGGCAAAGAAAATGCACCGGAAAAAGCCGAGTATGTGAGAAACTTTGTCCTGTTTGCCAATGAGTTTTCGCAGGCCAATTCAAACGAACTGAAGAAAATCGTCTCGGAAAGTACGTTTAAATTTCGAATGAACTATGGCAACATGATGAACGAGATCTACGCTACCGGCAAGATAATGGTAAACTGTAACACGCTGCCGCCGACCAGCGACGAGGCCGCCATCAACCGTCTGACTCTGTTCAGCATGCCCTTTTGGTTTTCCAAACGGCAGAGCATCAGCGACGCGCTACTAAACTGGACCCGCGGCCATAGCGTATCCGACCGCGACCACTGGGAGATGGCGTATCGGTACGAATTGCCGTTTCTGTTCACGGACAAGGAGACGGAATTTCTCAAAGCTCACGACAACACGAAAAACGAAACGGATCTCTTTGACGGTTTCTCGGCGCTCAGGCCGAACATGTTCTCCGGTAACATGGACTTTAGCAAGGCGACAGCGTCTCTGTTTTTGGTGCAGAACAAAATCTCTCGGCTGTACGTCTCTTCGG